>WBZZ01002676.1:160000-177500 GCA_019918135.1 Paulinella micropora | reverse complement strand
GCAACCCATCAACTGCGAATATTCACTATTATTATTATTATTATTACTTTGGACACCGTGATAGCCCAGTGGTCAAGTTCTACCATCTGGGCCCTGTCGCCAGTTCGATTCCCGTCGGTGCCACCAGTATTTTCATTGAACATACCGGTCCGTCTGGAAGTGTTGGAATTGCCCTTGCGGGGGTGTCATTAGAGCTTATCGTCAATTCTTCGTACTCCCCTCACGGGTGAGACGATGGAGGCGCATGTGCAGAAATGCATCAGCCATTGACAGAGAAGCACTATTATTATTACCTTATATTATTATTATTATTACTATTATTATTATCATCATCATTATATTATTATTAGTATTGTCATTATTATTATTATTATTATCATTATTATTATTATGATAGTAGGAATGTTGAGCAACCAATCAGCTGTGCGAATTCGCTCGACTTCACACAGCGCGGTCTCTCTCTCTCTCTCTCTCTCTCTCTCTCTCTCTCTCTCTCTGCGAATTCGCTCGACTTCACACAGCGCGGTCTCTCTCTCTCTTTCTCTCTGCGAATTCGCTCGACTTCACACAGCGCGGTCTCTCTCTCTCTCTCTCCCTCTCTCTCTCTCCCTCTCTCTCTCTCTCTCTCTCTCTCTCTCTCTCTCTCTCTCTCTCTGACTCCCTCGCCCTCTCATCCCATATAATAATAATAACCTATATGTGTGTGCAGGTTTTTTGGTCATGCCGGGTCACGCTACTCCGGTGGCAAGATCGACCAGAAATCCAGCCTCATCCGTCGCCAACACACCCGTAATCCCACCTGCACACACACACACATGTACAAACTATACATTGTAGTTAGGTTTTCCCTCCCGGAAAGTGCACTTCCATTCCCCCCCCCCCCCCCCCCCCCCCCCCCCCCCCCCCCCCCCCCCCACACACACACACACACACACACACACCGCGGCCGCCGCCGGGCGCTCATACATGCATGTAATCTATGATTTTTGGCAGGTAGCTTTTCCTTTTCCATCCAGGGAAGTGCACGTCCATCCCCCTCCCCCACCGGCCAAGACGCAGTATGACAGGTACACATACACTATCTATCTATCTATCCATCTATCTATCTAATCTATCTAACCTAATCTACCTACCTACCTATCTATATATCTACCTATCTACGACTTCAAGCGTTTGGTTCTCAAAACCTGTCTTGATGGTTCATCAGAAAGCCAATGATTTTTATCGGTCACCTCCACAAAATGGGGTCAGGTTACTGATAAAACTACACAAGCGGCGCGCCAAATTTGACGTTTTGCGGGCTCGCCGGCCCGGCTAGCCCACAAAACACGTGGAATTTGTGGCCAGCCGGATAATATACTGTTTGTCTAATTTACTACAGGTCTGTGGAGAGCGGTGGCGGGGCCAGCGAATCGGCCCGTCCCAGCAAGAAGGCAAGGTATGTACGCATGTCATATTATGTTTCTATGTTGTATTAAGTATGTAAGAAAGCCATTTATGTATGTATAAAGCATCTATATGTGTATGTCTGTTTCTGTGTATGATTGTACGTACGTATATAGATATGTATGCATGTACTTATGTATGTAGGGCGCCTGCCTACGGCTGCTCGCGATCCTTAGGTGATCAGATAACACACCAACATACATCATATATATATATATGTATATATAGTGTGTGTGTGTCTCCTTAAAAGACTGTCTCTGTCCACCGATCCACGCCCCCCCCCCCCCCCCCCCCCCCAAAAAAAAAACACACACACACGAACGAAAGTTCTGCAAGCCTGCTTGCATACAGAACATGCCTACATGTTAGGGTTTGGTGGTGCGAGCGTAAAGAACATCGCAAGTGCATCTCCTCTCGCACGGGCCGCCAAGGTCCACACACATTTACAGCAAACATACGTACGCTCTTACTTAGATATTTGTGAAACGCACCCACCCCACCCCACCCACCCCCCATTGCGGAAATTATCGGACAAAACAAGAAATTTAACATTTTGTCGTTTAGGCCTTTCAAGATGTCTATTTATCTACGCATTTGCGTTAGGATCGCCGTGCTGAGCCTTGTCTGCGCTCCTGTGTGGTGAAGCGCAGCATTTCCTTCTCCAGCACTCCCCATCTACCCAAGCCAGTCTGGCCCGAATAGCCTGAGATAGACTGGGAACACATAAAGCAGGCATGGGTAAGGACAGGTAAAAGATTTCAGCCCCACAATCTTCATTTTATTTTTTTGCGGTGAGAAACCAGGGTGGCTGAAATTCATTTGACCTTAATATTACCCTGGTAAATACATAATGTGGGTCATTTCTCAGGAAAGTGTGTATCACTTTCCCTCGAGAATTTTTTTCGTATTACATAGTTACAAGGGTAATTTCCTGTGTGTGCTTTCCACGCCATACATCGGCTCGGCCAGAATAGATAGAGAAGTTATAATAATAATAATAATAATAATATAATAATTAGCAGTATGCATGCAGAAGTATCGCATCACAAAACCTATGTTGCTATGTGGCCGTTTTGCTGTCGCCGCGTGTGCCTTTTTAGTTTATAGGTATGGTGTTGGTTTATTAGACGCAGCGGCCGCCCGCCCATACATACTATACCATATGGTATAACCACGTATGGCGGCTAATTAGCAAACAGGAATAAGAAGAAAAAAACGGGAAAAGAAAGATTTCTTTTTTAAAATATATATATATAATAAGATATAGTTTGTTTGTAGTCCCACAATTTCAGTTGTGCGCTTCTCCTAGTGATCGAAATTTTTCCTCCCCACCTCAACCAAACACATAAGGCACCATGCAAAATTTTTAATCTTACACATTTCCTCTATACTCCATTTGAGTGCGAGTTTCTTTTATGACTTTCCAAGCGCTTCGTTCTGGCTTACTTGCGTTGGGGTTTGTTCGAAAGCTCTCAAGAGCTGTCTAAAGCTCTTACCAAGAGCTGTCTAAAACTCTCTTCAAGAGCTTCGTCATAATCAACAGCTTTCTAACAAGCCACGACACGGATTTCTTACGCAAGCATACGGCTGGGAATGTGAAAGTCATAACAGTCAATGTCAATGAGTGACACCAGGTCACTCCAACAAGATACCATGCATGCCATCTTTGTGTTTCTTTTGTGTTCCCCTTGAGTACCTGTGTCTTTTCTGGTTGAGGACACGACCGATTGTGCTACGAGGCCCTTCTTGAGTGTGTCTACGTGCTTGTTTTCTAATCATTTATCCCTTTCGGCGAAAGAACGTCAGTAGTGTTTCTGGTGATAACCTGACGAGGCACCTTCAGCGTTCCTTTGTTGACTCCTTAGCAAGTCCTTCAGACATTAATGTCGTCCTTTTAGGCAAAATCATCCGTCCAACTTTAATTTCTCGTGGTTTTTTCCCCACTAAGCGATTTTTAGCCTCAGGTCGATCGATCTCAGTGCGATGATGACGCTTAAGCCGTCATTCAACAGCTCAGGACTGTCACAAGAGCTTGTATTGATAAGGGGAAATAATCATTCATGCGACCAAGGTGCAGATGAGAGGTTTTTCGCTTATTATTCCTACCCAATCATCATTATTCCTACCCAATTATTGTTAGATGAGGTTTATATTCCTTGCTAGTAACCCAGTGTAGAGATGAGCGTCCGTGCTGAGGCTCACATTCTATTACTGTGGACATTCAAGTGGCAAACCATCCCACTTTGATCTCATCGTTCTCCATCAATCTAAGTGATACGACAAATCTGAAGCCAGCATTGGAAAGCTTAGGATAAGAGCTTTCCAACGGTGTGCGCTGCATTTCCGTATCTCAAATATTGATTGAGAAAGATGAGGTCAAAGTTTGAATGTCCACAGTAATACATTCTTGCTAAGGGTATTCAAAAGGTAAAACAGCCCAACTTTGAAGTAATTTCTCTTAATTCAATATTCAAGGTACGAAAATGCAGAGCGCACCGTTGGAAAGCTCTTGTTCTGAGCTTTCAAACGATAGCATCTCGCCAGTCAAAGTTGGATAGTTTGCCACTTGAGTGTCCGCAACTTACGAGAAAGTATTGACTCTGATCATAGTAGTTTAAGTTCAGTAGCTATGTAGTATATTAGTAATAGTGCATCGTGAGTTGGAAGTTATTAATAAAAGGTTGTAATCACTTGAAAAGCTAAGTCGCAGTGAAAAATTTTGCTTTACTATTAATCATATTCGTGGCAGTCACTGTATTTTTATATATACTGAATACAGAATGAATATTTACATATATATATCATGACATTATTGTAGTAATGCTAACATTCGAGTGGATGGGAATACTATCGTGCAGAGGTTTACCACGAAGTGTTTAATTAATATCATCTTGTTTCAGTGGAGACTAGATAAAAATTGGAAGTATCAATAATTTAGATATATTAATATATCATCATTAATATAATCAGTTATTCGGTGAAAAACATCTCTAGTTTGGATATCATTAATAATATTGTATTGTATCGGAATGAATAGCGTACCGGATCGAATTATCAATATTCTGTTAAACTTGAGGCTAGTGGCATAGATAGTGACATAAGCACCACTAAGAGGGGCCGCTATTTTTAAATAGGGCAGGGGAGCAAATTGTAGGATTTATTGAGTAATAATGGATATAATATTATATTTAGTCATACCTGCCAACCCTAAGGACAATTTGTTGGGAGAACTTGTAACCCTCGCGACTTCTGCAAACGGCGACCGCAACTCGGGGCGTCCCCCTCCTACCGGCCAACTGCTTCCCACGTAAAAGAAATTAACAATACTGAACAATTCCCGCCACTCCAACTGACTACGTCACACAACTTGAAAACATGTAACTCCAGAAAATGACACACTACTCGGAAACGGCCTGATATGTGCAATAATGATAATGGTAAAAAGCTAGCCTGAGTGCACGTGACCAGAAAAGATACTCTAAATGATTGTATTCAACTAATAACTAATAATACTATTGACCGTAACTAATAAGGCTAACGTATAAAATAGCAATATGAACATAGCTGAGGAGGAAGTATCTAATTAATTGTCTAATACTCCTACCGTAGGCTTAATTAGACTCCCTTACGAGTCAGTATCCAATCAATACCGTGCTACTAACAACTAGATTAGAAAAATTAGCAAAGCGCAAAGTGAGCTACCCTACGTCTCCAGTGGAGTTCTGCTATATAGCTGCACTATATCAACTAAAGCGCTACAGGCACAACAGTGCACAAAATAAGACTAAGCGAAAGCAGAGCTGCTAGCCTACGTCTCCACAGCTTGTGGAGTTCGGCAATCTAGTCACCTAATTGTTAATATCTATCCCCGAACCACCTAGAACCTGACAAAAGTCCTACCCAAAGTCCACGTTGTAGAAAGTCTTGCTGTCGGGGGCGTTGTCCCTCTAAGAGGGAGCGGTTCCCCGAGTCTTTAATTCTGTGACATGTGCCGCACCCGCCGGTCGTAAGGCTCACCCCGCATAGCCTTAGTGTTTATGTCGGCCAGATTATCAGTTGAGCCCACCTTCTCGTTGATAACGAGCCCTGCGTCCACCTTCTGGTTGATGATGGCGCATTGCAGGTCCACATGTCCCAGCTTCCTAGCAAACACATTGCTGTCGGCGAGGTCCAACGCTCCCTGGTTGTCGCCGTACAGGATGGGGGGCTGCCCCCACCCGTACGGCCCTATTGCGTCCGCGACCCGGCCGTCTGCGATTCCCTGCACAAACTTCACAATCTTGTCTTGTCCATGATAAGACTCCACCATTGCATAAACCTCCGCCTCACATGAGGAGGCTTCGGGTGCCGCTGGCACTAGACGCGCGCCGACCGCCGCCTTTTCTGGGTCCCCTCTGCCGGGCACAGCCGCCACCAGCTCGTCGCTCAGCGCTCGCGCCTTCTCTTCCACACGCGCACGCAGGGCCGCGTCCTTGGGGAGGACCACCGGCACGTTCCGTTAAAGAAGTGAAAGCCCGCCAACCGGGCGCGACGATCTTCCGGCGTACCCTTCCAACTTGAGTCGGCCCACGACATCAAGCGGGTGCCGTTCGCTTTAGTAAAGCGAATGCCTTTTGAACGCGTACCGTTAAGGTACCGCACAACCTGCTCGACTTGCTGATAATTGAACAACTCGGGCTTGGAGGCATGGGTCGCTACCTCCCCGAGCGGGCCCAACACCTCATGCCGAGTGATACGTGTCCACAAGAGGACACCTACGATGTGCTGCGGCGAGAACTGCTCTAACACGGACTGCTTTCCGGCCCGCACCCCCGGCATCAACCACGGCGAGTCGACAGTAGCTAGACCGGTGCACTGGAGCTTCTCAACGGCCTCCTTGATAAAGTCCTCCTGAGAGATCTTGATCGTACGGCCTAACCGACAGTCTTCCTTATCTTCGATGTTCAAGCCTACCACCCCGGTTGGCGCCTCTTGCTTAAAGACCCTAAAGGCCTTCTTACCAGCAGCTAAGAACTCCGCTTCTACATCCTTACCACTGAACGCTCCCATCATGTCGTCAACGTGCACGAACGCAAAGTCCGGTTTGTCCTTACCGGGTAGCCAGCGCCAAAAGAAGCAAGGAAAAGCGACATGAGCCTTAAAGCCCAAACCTTCTAAGAACGGGACTAGCTTGTACCGCCACCATTTGCGGCCCGCGTCCGGTCTGCCATAGGGGGCTTTAAGCATTTCCCACACATACCCCGGCTCTTCTAAACCAAACGGTGGAACGATGTAACTGGGGCGATACCCCTGCTCAGCTGCAGACGCCTCTGTGTATGCGGTGCCAACGTCCCACTTTGACAAGACTAAGCCAAAGAACACTGTTAGGGCGAAAAGCATCAAGATGGTAAGGGCACACGGGTTTGGGAAGTCCAGTTTCCCAAAATGCCATCCCTGTATCATGGAAAACCCCTAGGCCGTCCATCGGCTTTTGAACTTTAGCATCTCCCCCCCTGCCTCTTTGGTGGCATCAACGAACCGCCCTTCACAAATGTCTTTCTTGTCTACTAAGTCGGCCCGGACTCTCCGGAAGCAACCTTTCTCCCAGAGCGTAGCCATCTCCTCGGCTCGGGCGTCGTCCCAGTACCCTAGCTCGTCGGCTTGCTTCTCGCTCACCGGTCTAGTGAACGTGGCGGCATGTGCGGTCTCCGGACCATCGGCAAGGTACTTGACGATCTCCGAGTCCAACATACGGTCTGGGGAGTCGTCATCCTCAAACTCTACCCAGTGGGCTGGTCCGTTCTTCTTCTGCTTCTTAACCCATAAGTACTCCCATATGGGTTCACTCACGTCTTGCACCTGACCTCGTCGGACCTTGTCCCGAAAACCCACCCCACAGGTCTTCTTGGCCCAAGCCCAGCCCCACTGAGTGGCTGGGGTCTCCACTCACCTTCCCTTTAACTCCCCTATTGTTTCCGGGTCGGGATCGGGGGCTTCTTTCTCGGCTTTCACTGCTTCCTGCTCAGAGGTCGCTTCCTCCACTTCGCCGTCGGAATCGGAGCTGTCAAGCTCCCCCTGATCCGGGGCCTTCTTACCTTCACCGGGATCGGTCACCCCCACCCGGGGCTTTGGGACAAACAGCTGCTCAAGGGCGGCGTCTTCCACTAAAGGGTCTCCCTTGAACGGCTCCAAGCTCAGGCCCTTCTTCTCCCAGAGGAGTTGCAACAAAGGCCAGGCTGGCTGGTTGTCGTCAAAGTTCTTGACGTTGCGCCATGGGAACACCCTACTTTCACACAGGATCAAGTGTGCGGAATACTCCAAACTCAGCCCTAACCAGGCGGCCATGCGCGTCCGGCTCTCGTCATGTCCTAACCTGCCCTCGATGACCATGTGGCATAGACACCCAAAAGGATGAAGGTAAGCTATCCAATTTACCTTCCTTTCACGGGGCATAAGCTCAAACATCCGGACCTCACCACCGGATCGCTTCGGTGAAAGGTTGTGCAAGATGATAGCGTGCTGCCACGCATATCCCAAGAGTTCATAGGGCAGCTGAGCCTTAACCAGGTTATGGCGCGCTTTGCGCCAAAAGTCACGTTGGGACACTTCGGCATAGGCGTTCTTGTTGTGTTCGTTGGGTGTTGATCCTCTTCCTCACTCCCTTGTCCCGGACTAGCTCCTTGAAGTCAGCTGAGATATGCTCACCGTCTACCCGGACTTCCTTCACCTTCTTGCCGCTTTGCGTCTGAAGGAAGTTTATGCATTCCCGCATGAAACACACTTGTGGTGCCGCGGTACCATCCTTTTTAGAAGGAGGCCAAATGCATACCCGGTGTTAGCCTCGATTCCCACCATGCCGTACCAAAACCCCCCATAGAGGGGCTTGCGTAGGCACCCGGACTTGTCGAACGCCACGGCTTCGAACTTCCCTACCTGAGTCAACTGGTTGCTTGCCGGGTGGTTCACTTTTTCCCCCTTTGGCGGCTGGGCACTCCTTACACTCTTTTACCGGTTGCTCATGGGTTTTGTCACCCACTATCTTGATCCCGTACGCTTCACTGATGAGGCGCTGCATGCTGCTTCCGGGCATTCCGAACTTCTGATGAAGTTGTTCACTAGTCAACTCCGTGACCTTAGCCATCTCCTTTCCAAAGAAAGCTCTAGCCTCAATCTTATCCGCAGCCAGCTCTTGGTCGGTGGACGTCACGAAACGCCACACTTTGTCCTTGGCGTCTAGGTAACCCCGGCCTTAAGCTCTGGGGAAATGTCCGGTAGCCGGGCCTTAGTGATGTATCCCTCTCCCTTCTTGTTGAGAACTACACTGTAACCTTCCTTGGCTAACTGAGGCCCAGAGACTAAGGTTTCATCTATGTTGGGGCTAACCCACACACTACCTAGATGTAACCTGTTCTTTTCCCCTTTCCGTTCACGGTCGTCATGTCTAATGAGCCCTTCTTAGTCACGGTGGTCTCCCCGTTGACCGTATCTACCCGTTTCATCCCTCGCTGAATGTTGAACAAGCGTTGTTCAGCTCCGGCCGGCACAAAGTGCAACGTAGCTCCCGAATCGAACATGGGGTCTTTGTCCGCACTCCGTCCTAGGAGGGCTTGTTCTGCTAGCCGGATCCCCTTAACCATCCATCCGCGTTTGGTCATGAAACGAACTAGGTCGTCAACCGGGTCAGCTTCTCCCTCGGCTTCCGGCAAACTTGCGTATTCCTTCTCTAGTACGCTCTCACCGCCGACCACCCTCTCTCGGACTCTGAACGGCTTAGTACGAGGTTGAAACCCGGCGGCACAATTTGCTGCTGCTCCTTCTACGGCCCAATGTCTGGGCCACCTAGGCTTGCTCATGGGATACTCACTCCCCTGCGCCCAGTCGTACAACAGCCTAGTCCACTCTCCCCACCTGTTCCGGAAGTCAGCTTCATCTTTTTCTTCCTCACCGCTCAACGCCGGACGGTGCAACCGGCGCATCTCCTCTTTCTGCTCTGCCACGGCTCGGAGTCGACTCTCTCGCTCTCCGGTACCTAGTCGGGTAGGACTATCAGGCTCAGCTGAGGTTGAGGGGGCCGTAGACGGACCGGTACTAGTAGTAGGGGGTAACAGAGAAGTCACCTGTTGGTCTGCAGGGGGTACCGTCTTAGCATGGGACGCAAACCAGGGCATCCCACTCACGGAGGCTCGGACCGTCTCAAGGAAGCCAAACGCACGAGCGCCCACTGACCTACGCCTATTGCTTGGGCTGGTGGAGGGCGTAGTCACCGGATTGCTATCGGTCCCGGCGGTAGCATCCCCACCACCGGGTTCGGCATCAACACTAGTGTCAGAACCTATGGGGGACGGCACCCTTACCGGAGCTCTACCCACGTCTCCATCTCTAGCCGGGGACTCTTCACCTTCACGCTCCCCTTCCCCGTCGGATTCCGAGGAAGGATCGGCATCAGGCTGCATCTCCGGGGGCTCATCGTTGGTAGTCCTCCGGGCCGGGTCTCACCTTCACCCCATGTACCTTTTCCCTTTTTGCTTTGAGTAAAGATTTCAGGTTTTGGCTCATGATACCACTACCAGCCTCAGCCGGCTCGGCCTTTGAACCAATCTCAACCATGGGGCAGGTACCGCTGACGGCCCGCTCGCCCCGCTAGGTCTACCCTTACTCTCTCCACGGGGGTTGGGTGCTACCGGACGGAGGGGAGTACCCTTCACCTCTTGGGCGCGTACAGGCACCGATGCTACGGGCGGGGGCACAACTCCCCCACGTGGGGGGGATACCCCACCTCTGAAGTACATATGTTTCGCTTGTGCACCGGCCTGAGGTTCATGTTGGCGGTACACCTTCCGCCATGAGGGTACACCAGACGCCTCCCATGTTATCGGTTGTTGGCTAATGACCCATTCGGTGAACTGTCCGGGTTCACGGGGCTTTGCGTAGTGGATGATGGGCAAGAGCGACCGGTTCCACGGGATACCCCGCTTCGCGGCTTCGTGTCTCACTATGGCCTCAATCATTAGGGGATGACTCCCACTTTTGATTTGGGCTTCTAACCCCCGCTCTCCCATCTCGCACATTAGAGCCAGATGATCCCTTCGTGCTATGTCGGCTGCCCACCGGCGCAAGGCATTTTCTCTCTCTTGCTTGGCTCGCTGGTACTGATGCTCAACGCAATAGTCGCTATCGATGAGAGTGGCTGCCTTAATCCTAAGGCTGTTGAAGGGAGACTCAAGGTCCTTCAACCGGGCTACGCACCGGCGCTTTCCTTCCGCTACGTGTACTGTCCCGAATTCGCGAGGGTTCCCGAATTCGCCAGGGGTGAACTTTCCCGAATTCGCCAAAAATGATTTTTTCATTTTTTTAAAATCAATACTCGCGTTTTGAAAAAATCCTTTGGGGGGCAGTTACACTTCACAGTCCTTCATGGAGAAATGCACACACACAAAAAAAAAAAAAAAAAAAAAAAAAAAAATCCAAAAATTTCACCTAGGACATTCCGCATGTGGACTTTATTTCCATAGGGCTCGTACTACTGCACTCCCTGACTTACCGCATCCGTCTGCGGTCCCCAGAATAAGGTACGATGTCATCCTTGTTGAACCTACACCTCCTATTCTACACAGTTCCCTGAAACAGAAACTATGCCCAATTTCGGCATTTCCTCCTTCAGGACAAAACCCTAACGCAATTACTGACCATTTATCACTGGGGCCCAATACTTGCACTGCACTGGTGCCCTTGCAGTAGAGCCTCTTCCTTGTCCCAACAATACAAACACCAACTTTACCCTCTTTCTGGCATTTTCTTGTTCAGGTCGAGGTCGGATTCCCAGGTCTATTACACCTTAGGTCGAGGTGGGCCCTTTGGTCGAGGTCGGCTGCACCCTGTTCCCTGGGCAGTTCGCCCAGACTTACTCCCTTCCGCCCCTAACTTTCACCACAACTTTACACCCACCCACACTTCCCACCACACACTTCCCACCACACGTAACACCCATACCCACCCGCCACGACATCTCCTGACTTAGGTCGAGGTCTGCGCTTAGGTCGAGGTCGGCTACACCCTGTTTCCAGTGCAGCTCGCCCACACTTGCTCCCTCCCGCCCCAAACTTGCAGCACGACTTCTTCCGAACACTTCCCACCATACGTTACGTTACACCCACCACGACATCTCCTGCCTTAGGTCGAGGTCGGCGCTTAGGTCGAGGTCGCGTCCACCCTGTTTCCAGTACAGCTCGCCCAGACTTGCTCCCTCCTGCCCCTAACTTTCACCACGACTTCGCCCCCACACTTCCCACCACACGTTACACCCACCACGACATCTCCTGCCTTAGGTCGAGGTAGGCGCTTAGGTACAGGTCGGCTGCACCCTGTTTCCAGTACAGCTCGCCCAGACTTGCTCCCTCCTGCCCCTAACTTTCACCACGACTTCGCCCCCACACTTCCCACCACACGTTACACCCACCACGACATCTCCTGACTTAGGTCGAGGTAGGCGCTTAGGTACAGGTCGGCTGCACCCTGTTTCCAGTACAGCTCGCCCAGACTTGCTCCCTCCTGCCCCTAACTTTCACCACTACTTCGCCCCCACACTTCCCACCACACGTTACATTCACCACGACATCTCCTGACTTAGGTCGAGGTAGGCGCTTAGGTACAGGTCGCGTACACCCTGTTTCCAGTACAGCTCGCCCAGACTTGCTCCCTCCCGCCCCAAACTTGCACCACGACTTCTCCCCCACACTTCCCACCTCACGTAATATTCACCACGACATCTCCTGACTTAGGTCGAGGTGGGCGCTTAGATACAGGTCGCGTACACCCTGTTTCCAGTACAGCTCGCCCAGACTTGCTCCTTCCCGCCCCTAACTTTGACCCCTACTTCTCCCCCACACTTCCCACCACACGTTACACCCACCACGACATCTCCTGCCTTAGGTCGAGGTCGGCGCTTAGGTACAGGTCGGGTACACTCTGTTTCCAGTACAGCTCGCAGTTCGCCCAGAATTTAAGCTCCCGTGTGCGACCTCCACAACAAATTACAACGTCATGCTTGTTACGTCCAAACACCAACTTCCATGAACAACAGGAACCATGAAAAATTTCGGCATTTCCTGATTTTAGGACAAAAGCCTAACGCAATTACTTACCATTTATCCCTTGCGGCTACTATTTGCACTGCCACTGTGACCATGGAGGAGTAGAACCTGTTCCCTGCCAAAAATGTACCAACACCAACTTTACCCACTTTTTGGCATTTCTTCGTTCCGGACATCCTAACGCAATTACTGCGTATTTCTCCCTTGCAACCAATATTTGCACTGCCACTCTGACCATGGAGGAGTAGAACCTGTTCCCTGTCTAACATTAAACAACACCAACTTTACCCACGTTTTGGCATTTCTCCGTTCAGGACAAAAACCTAACGCAATTACTGCGCTTTTCTTCCTTGCTGCCAATACTTGCACCGCCACTATGACCTTGGACGAGTACAAGCTGTTCCCTGTCTAACATTGACCAACACCAACTTCACTCACTTTTTGGCATTTCACTGTTGTGTGGCCCCAGAGGCTGCAATTACGCACAACTTCACTAAGAAAATATTTGCCACTAGCCGGGATACAGTATATCTGAAGTATTAAACAAAGTACATGCAAAACATATGTATAATTGACATTCCTCTCTTGGTACACTGGAAGGGATACAGTAAATCGGAAGTATTAAACAAAGTCAATGCAAAACCTATTTATAACTTATATTCTTGTGTCGGTCATGCAAATTTACTATGTACATGAACATTCGCAAGAGTCCTTCCTGGTCAATTTGCGGCGTTCGCGCGTCGAGCGTCTTCCGGGACTCGGCTTCATGGAACGAGGAGTGTCCATCGTGAGGAAACAGAGGAAGATTCACAATAATAGGACGAAGATGAGAAAACGTATCCTTCTCAGGTATCGGAAACGATAGTTTCTTGAACGAAAAACAAAAGGCATAGTGAAGATGGAGAGTCACCCTTGGACAGTAAGCAGGTATTTTCTCATGCCCCTTTTCCCGTCATGGAAGCGAGTGTTCATGGTACACTTGGTGTCCTGGTAGAATATGATGGTCGTGATACCGGGTCTATGCATCCACCTGAACCTCGGTCTGGCGGACGGGACTGGATTTCCTGACCTCGGCGTAGTACAAGAGGATGTATCCTTGAACGTTTTGGTTTAATAAAATAACTTTGTCCATATTAATCTAATTTTATTCGTGTTACTGTTACTTGTGCATGTTCGTAATTACATAGAGGACATTTTGTGCTTCTAGCAAACCTCGTCTTCTTTCACGTGAATAGAAAACAGCACCAGTGCGGTATCTTGATCTTGATCTTGCTGCAAACTGCCTGGAAAGGAAAAATATTCCAACTTGTTCCCCCTGCGAGACCAAATATACTTGAATGAATATTGCATAAGTAATTTTGCATAACCACAAGCAGTTGTACCCTGCCGCTGCTGAAGACTGGATGACACGAGGATGCCCACCTCTACGGCTACTCATGCGAGCAATTTCGTTCGACACCTACACAGGCACGAACACTATCTACAGTATGTCCTGTTTGTGTACACTTCAATGTACAATGGTCAGGAAAAAGCTTGCCATCAGATGTCCAAAAACTTTTTAATAAAATACATTTATCCTGTGTTGCCTGCAATTACGCATTCGCCGCTTCTGCTTTCCCAAATCAACCTCTTACCACAGCAACCTGGGACGGTTCGGTGCGGTAAGCGTTTGTCGATCCATGTCCTCACCGGCCGCGTTGCCCATGTACTGGGGTGTGTCCCTATCAGCTTCATACCCATATTCGCCACGCCTTGTCCCGTGCTGCGCTGCAGATAAGGGCACGGGAAAGCCTCAGCCGCTACACCAAAACTTTCTACTGGCTGTAACGAACTAGGATTGAGTCCACTCGTGATCATGTTATGAACTGACTTAATTGCACCTTGACTAGAATTAGCAAGATGTGCTGAGCCTCGATAGCGCAAGTGCTTGGGCAAGTGGAAAATAATCGACTTGCCTCCGCTAAGCTGCAAAAACTTTGTCCATGTTCCATGCTGTGGTTTATCGGGATATTCCCATAAAACGCCAAGAAGGTTGGTTTGTACCTGCTTGTATTCCCTGATGAGGTCGAACCCGTCCACGTGCAGACGATCGGGTTCAGACACATTTCAACTTCCGACGAGAATCGAGTGGCTTTTGTGCTCACATTCTCGTTTTTTGCAGAGTTTACCGTCGAAAAATATACCCCTGTGCCGTGTAGAAGCGCTAACCGGTATATCTTCAGTAGTGAAAGCCCCAAAATTATCAAGTTGCTCATTCAGCGCCACCGCAAAAACTGTGTGACCCAGGCAGCCCTTACATGAACCTGAGTTTAGATTCTTGTGCCCGGGACCTGGCCAGCCGGCCGGCATAACACAACAGAGTTTACAGGCATAGTTTTTGCCGAACAACTGTACTCCGTCTGGTGCCTCACTCAGCACACCCACTGCCTCTCTCTCCTGACATACCATGCAGAGAGGAGTGTCTTCTTCTCCCGGAAACAAACGTTCAGTACCTGGCAGCCATCTCTCTGTTTAACAGCAGTCACACACAGAAAAATATGCACGTCAACTTGTGCTTGATGTTGATACACACACCAACACACTATCAACCTCCGTGCTTCCTTTGCATTCACAACAGCATAAGTGTTAAATTGATTTTTTTTGGGGGGGGGGGGGGTTTGGGGGGGTTTTTTGGTTTTTTTTTTTTTTTTTTTTTTTTTTTTTTTTTTTGTCTGCACTTAGGCGAGGTTTTATTCCCTTTGGCAGTGCTTTGTCTAGACTTGGATGGGGTTTCACTTCCTTCCTTAAGACTTCATATTGTCCAGCTTGCCCATATGCTCTTCTAGTAATTTATCTCTGCATGTGACTGTCTTCCTGTGGCAGACACACTGCTGTCCAAGCAGGCGCCAGTGTTCCTGATCTCTGATATCAATCGCATCAATGCTCGCATCTTGTGTCACATCATGTGCACCATAGTAAATTAGTAACTCTTCATCTTCGTGGATGTCCTGGAGTGGTATTATGACTAGTTCTATGTTATGTTCCGAATCTTCTAACAAATCCCGCAGAGCGGACAGCACAGGAAAACCAGCAAGCCTCTTGTTCAACGGCTGAGAATCCCGGCTTGGCCTTTCCCAGGCCAGGGATTTCAGTACCCCAGGACTGACACCCTGGGCCCACGGCAAGAAATCCATGATAGTGCCGTTAATCCTAATTTCTATCTTCGCGTTAGCGTTGTTTTTGTCATTGTGATTCAAGTAATTAACATAGCCTCGGGGAACCACCACAAGACCACGCTGCAATGTTTCTTTGTCCCTTGCCTGGTCAACAAGGACGACCATCGCTTGGCATTTCCGACGATACTGTGTTCTTTCAGGCAACAGGGTCAGACAGTCAAGGTAATGATAGACCTCCCTAACTCTCTTATTGTCCACCACCTCGGCCGCGTAACATTCACCTTGCTGCAGCTTGTCCGCCGCAAAACCCCCCCAACCGTGAACTAAGGATCGTGCTAGGTACAGAGTCCGTAATGTCTGGTCACCTAGCCTTCTCTTGCCTGGCCACATATACACATGCCAAGAACATACAGTATATTATTATTAATAATAAAAACAGTTACTCCAGACCAACAAGAACCCTAAGTCGAAAATCTTACCGCTCTTGTGTTCAATCAACACTAGCCTTAACTCCTGTTCTTTGATTCCTTTTTGTTTGGTGTTGCCTGTTTTGTTTGTTGCCTAGTCGTGGGACCTCCCTGTGCTTCTTCTTCCTGTACTTCTTCTTCCTGTTCTTCTTCTACTTCCTCTACTTCATCACTTACCTCTTGTACTGTTTCTTACTCTTGTTTTTCTTCCTCGGCTTGTTCTCCTTGTTGTTCATGACCTGATGGTGGGAACAGATCTGTTGAATCTGTAAAGGCTCGCACCAAAGAGTTGATTTGATCCTTGTTGAGGACCACGCTGACGTCCTCTTGCGTAAATTTCTGGGCTTGGCTCTGTAGAAACGCGAGGGTCTTGTTTGCTTATTCTCTGTGTCTCTCTTGCTCTGCGCGCTGGAGCGCCCTCAACGCCTATTGATAATGTACAGCAACTCAAGGAATGAATCAGCAGATCACACACAGACACACACACACACACACACACACTCACGTGCATAGATGCACACCCAAAACATTGTTACATCAACGGTACGTAAAAACAATTTACTTTCTGGGCTTCCAACAAGTATACGCCCCATAAGTCCAGCGCCGCGCCTGAGCTTTGGGAGTCGTATATGGACACGCCGAACACGTCCAGGGCCACGCCTGAGTTTTCTTTAGCCTGCTGCACGCCCCTCCCGAACAAATCTCGCGCCAGGCTTGGCGCTGCTCTCCCTGGCTTGGCGCAGGTTCATGCCGAACAGGTCCAGGGCCACGCCGGATCCCTGCTCCTCGTACACGCCCCTCCCGAAGAAATCTCGCGCCAGACCGCTGCTTTTGTTCCAATACAAGAACATCCCGAAGCTGTCCCTAGCCACACCCGCGCCCCCCCTGGCTTGGCGCAGGTTCACGCCGAACAGGTCCAGGGCCACGCCGGATCTCTGCTTTTCCTGCAGGTAGCCCCCAAACAAGACGATGGCAACCCCCGAGCTCTTAGCTTCATACAAGTTCTTTCCGAACAAATCCCTAGCCACACTCACGTTCTGTAATGGGAAGGTGGTATGCCATTGGTTATCCTGAGGCAGAACGGCTCGGACGTTTAGGTAGAAACGGGTTTGCATTTTCGGAATTTCAGCTGAGCCCAACGTCCCCTCCTCCAACTTCCTTTGCTGCCACTGCAGATCTTGTTCTCTATACTTCAGCGCCGCTAGGAGATGTTTCTCCAAGAATGCCGTTGTCTCCTAAAATTCAACAACACATACCATGCTAGTGCCATGTTTGTTGGATATACAATGTTATTGGGCATTTCGCAATAATGCGTGTGTCTGTCTGTGTGTGCCTGTCTGTGTGTGCCTGTCTGTGTGTGCCT
>WBZZ01002676.1:147500-150000 GCA_019918135.1 Paulinella micropora | reverse complement strand
AGATTTGCATCAGCCATTGACAGAGAAGCACTATTATTATTATTATTATTATTATTATTATTATTATTATTATTATTATTATTATTATTATTATTATTATTATTATTATTTATGGACACCGTGATAGCCCAGTGGTCAAGTTCTACCATCTGGGCCCTGTCGCCAGTTCGATTCCCGTCGTTGCCACCAGTATTTTCATTGAACATACCGGTCTATTTCTGGACCAGTATTTTCATTGAACATACCGGCCCGTCTGGAAGTGTTGGAACTGCCCTTGCGGGGGTGTCATTAGAGCTTATCGTCAATTCTTCGTACTCCCCTCACGGGTGAGACGATGGAGGCGCATGTGCAGAAATGCATCAGCCATTGACAGAGAAACACTATTATTATTATTATTATTATTATTATTATTATTATTATTATTATTATTATTATTATTATTATTATTATTATTATTATTATTATTATTATTAGTATTATTATTAGTATTATTATTAGTATTATTTGGGACTGCGGAATAACCTCGGCTTAGTGCAGTCTTGCCCTCAGGAGCTCCATCGGTGGCCCCGATCATCAGGCAAGAGACTGACACGGGGGGGTGGAGGACCTCGAACAAGGGTATTGGAGGCTTATGTCCGTTGAGGATATACCATTAGCTGCATCAGTACGCCTCAGATAGTAAATCTGCTTTGGAGTGTTGACTGTGATATATTTGAGGGAAATCCCGATGAAAAAACCTAGTCACACTTGCTAAACAGAGTTCCAGCCCAATGGCCTCAAGGCGTTAAACTGCGACGCCAACTCATAACCCTTTGGTGGTAGATGCTGGGGAGGAGGGTCGTTGCGCGCGTAAAAGATCTTAAACTCCGCATATGCTGGTTGATAGCCCAGGACCCAGCAGACACCAGATTGTTATGGGTGGGGTTTCGAGGCAGCTCTAGCAACCGCGCTTGGTGTATGCACTTGCACATTCGGTGACGTCTTGCAAGAGGTTGCTGGGACTGCGGAATAACCTCGGCTTAGTGCAGTCTTGCCCTCAGGAGCTCCATCGGTGGCCCCGATCATCAGGCGAGAGACTAACACGGGGGGGTGGAGGACCTCGAACAAGGGTATTGGAGGCTTATGTCCGTTGAGGATATGCCATTAGCTGCATCAGTACGCCTTAGATATAGTATAGTATTATTATTATTATTAGTATTATTATTATTATTATTATTATTATTATTATTATTATTATTATTATTATTATTATTTTATTATTATTATTATTATTATTATTATTATTATTATTATTAGGGAGTACATAGGCCATCGGTCCTTTCCATGGGCTGATTGGTATAAAGCTCCTAGAGAGTAATGTTCTATGCCGTCACTTCCTTTATTCCACCGATTGGTGTGGAGACTTTCCTTATGGAATGGAGGACTGGATGCACATGGCCTTTTGGCTCAGCAATTGGCAGGAGATACACTATTATTATTATTATTATTATTATTATTATTATTATTATTATTATTATTATTATTATTATTATCAGTCGAGTCTTTGGAGCGGAGCCGCGTCACCGAACGGTCCCGTGCTACCAATGGAGGCACATGTCCGACAGGATCAAAGGCCAATTGACTGATAAGTCTATTATTATCAGTATTATTATTATCAGTATTATTATTATTATCAGTATTATTATTATTATCAGTATTATTATTATTATTATAGTATTATTATTATTATTATTATTATTATTATTATTATTATTATTATTATTATTATTATTATTATTATTATTATTATTATTATTATTATTATTATTATTATTATTATTATTATTATTATTATTATTATTATTATTATTATTATTATTATTACTATTATTACTATTATTATTATTATTATTATTATTATTATTATTATTATTATTATTATTATTATTTTCGATTCCCGTCGGTGCCATCAGTATTTTCATTGAACATACCGGTCCCCAGTATTTTCATTGAACATACCGGTCCGTCTGGAAGTGTTGGAATTGCCCTTGCGGGGGTGTCATTAGAGCCTATCGTCAATTCTTCGTACTCCCCTCGGGTGAGACGATGGAGGCGCATGTGCAGATTTGCATCAGCCATTGACAGAGAAGCACTATTATTATTATTATTATTATTATTATTATTATTATTATTATTATTATTATTATTATTATTATGGACACCGTGATAGCCCAGTGGTCAAGTTCTACCATCTGGGCCCTGTCGCCAGCTCGATTCCCGTCGGTGCCACCAGTATTTTCATTGAACATACCGGTCCGTCTGGAAGTGTTGGAACTGCCCGTGCGGGGGTGTCATTAGAGCCTATCGTCAATTCTTCGTACTCCCCTCACGGGTGAGACGATGGAGGCGCATGTGCAGATTTGCATCAGCCATTGACAGAGAAGCACTATTATTATTATTATTATTATTATTATTATTATTAGTATTTCCTTTCCATGGGCTGATTGGTATAAAGCTCCTA
>WBZZ01002676.1:115000-142500 GCA_019918135.1 Paulinella micropora | reverse complement strand
TGCTCCTGCTCGCCTATGCAAACTACTGTATATAATAACTATGAATGATTTTCTGTACTTGTGTTGTAGTGGTTGATGTCCCACAAGAAAAGAAACAAGCTGATGCATGCTTTGAACGGGAACCCGAAGGTAAACAAATAAAGACATACATACGCGTACTGATATGCATTCATAACATAAACACGTACATACATACACACACGCATACATGCATACACAGATGCACACATACACACATAAATACGTACATACATACATACATACACACATGCATACATACATACATACATGCATACATACAAAAATACATAAATAAATACACACATACATACACACATGCATGCATACATACATGAACATGAGCACACACACACACACACACACAAACACACACACACACACACATACATACAATGTTACATACATACATACATACATACATATATACATACATATATACATACATATTGACGTACGTACGTACATACATACCTGGAAGCTGTTAATAATATCTTTGGCAGGACTCCTCCTCTTCCACCAAGAGAAGAAGCCTAAGATCCTCCTCTTCCACCGAGAGAAGAAACCTAAGATCCTCCTCCTCTTCCACCAAGACAAGAAGCCCAAGAAGGAGGGACCAAACGAAGCAAGTGAAGGACAAGCAACAAAAGAAGCGCAAGAAGGAGAGGCAAGAAGGACAGAACCTGGTCTTAGAGGACCAACCGAAGCAAGTGAAGCACGAGCAACCGAAGAAGCAGAAGAAGAGGCAAGAAGGACAGAACCTGGTCTTAGAGGAACAAGGCTGCTGTTGCGGAGGTCCGGGTTGCTGTATATGTCAAAGCGCCGGGTGTTGCAATCAACGGGGTTCCGCAGATGTGACCAGATTTATACCGGAGCAACGCAAACGCTTCTGGAATGTGTGGTATGAGTTGTCAATGCACCAGACAACCAGCGACTGGGCAAGCTTAAGGTGGGTAGACCTGGATGGTGTGGCTTTGTGCTCACCCAATGACGTGATCGCACACCGTTGTTCTCTACGTAGGTACCTGCTCCCGATTCCAGGGGATGTTGATCATGTTCTGGCTGGCAGCGAAGCTGACGATTTTCGAATTGCAAGTCCAGGAGAGGGCTTTAGATACATCACCCTACCTCCCACGGGCGACGACAGCGTGCACCTGCGAAGTCGATACATCCAGACGCTGGCCCCGCTCATGCGATTTCTGAAAGCGGAGGAAGGGAAGAATTTAGCAGATTTGTTGGGCAAGGACACTGCTTTGGGTGTCGTGAAGTCATTACAATTTTTTGGCAACTTGTCGGAGCTAGTAGTCGACCAGGAGTTGGCTAACATTTGCAAGGAGTGTCTTCAAGAGCTTCAAGCTTCTCCTTCTTCTCCTGTTTCTGTTTGGTTGTCTGCTTGTTTATCTTTTCCTTCCTATCGTGCTTCGTCGTGGCAACCAGGTATAAATGAGCCAGTGATTATCAATCAGCTGGCTCCGGAAGAAGGATGTGGACCCTACAGCGGTCAGGAAGCTAGTGTCAACAACGTATGTACTTTTTTGCATTTTGCACGCAACCCGTACGCGAGTGTTACGTTACCTAGCAGCTCCACCAAACTTGTGCTGCCAGTGGCATGCCTCTCTCCCACCTCTTCCACCCCCCCCCTCCTCTCCCTCTTCCTCCTCTTCCTCCTCTTCCTCCTCTTCCTCCTCTTCCTCCTCTTCCTCCTCATCCACTTCCTCCTCTTCCTCCTCTTCCTCCTCTTCCTCCTCTTCCTCCTCTTCCCCCTCTCCCCCCTCTTCTTCTCAGTCTCTACCAGAGTGGTTGCATGGAGAGGATGAAAATCAAATTGCGACCCTCCTCCACAAATTGCAGACCCAGGTTTTTTCGAGCTGAACTGGAACAAGACAAGCTTCACTGACGTCGATGTCCAGGTCTATTATTGCTGTATCGCTGGTCTTTTGCCACGTGTACTATGGTTGATGCTGATAGGCAATAAGCGACCCCACGAAAGAGGTAGACCGGCGCGTGATGATGTGGGCCCTGAGACGTCTTTCTGGAGACATCCGTGTCCGCAATAAATTTATGTTGGTGTCACCTGCTTTCCACGAACTGCTCCTCCGGAAGGGACCAAGGCACGGGAGTTCGCGTCTTGCTTCTGGCCCGCCGACAGGTACAATCGCATTGATTGATAAACGAAGCTTGGGCCAGTTTACTGTTTCATGTGGTTGCACGTGTGTGCCTGGTAGACTCCAGGAGTGTCGCGGTGTGGTGATGCCTATGTACACATGCCTTGAAGGTTCTGCGCGCTGGACGTTGTTGATGTACCATAACAACACCCGGCTACTATACGGGCGCCGAAACCTAGTGTTTTACGTTAACTTTTCGCAATCCAACGTCGAGTGGCCGGATTCCCAGCTACAGGAAAAATTCTATGAGTTCCTGCGTCAAATTGGATTGGTAGGCATAGACCGCGGTGCGGAGTTCATGGTCAAAAGAGTGCAGGTACCTCCGACTGTCGTCAGTGCCCCGGGCCCGTCGTACCCCGTCATGAGAGAGTCGTTGCTTGTTGCACGGGAGTGTAAAATTGGATTGTAGCGCAGTTTGTTGATGAATTGCATACGCAGGTACCAATTTCACGCGAGGGCGGCGACCGCGCGATCAATATGCTCGCGTTCCTGCTACAGTTTCTTATGGATACGTCACCACAAGCACTGTTGCTTGGGGCGCCGAACCTGCAGCTGCAGGTGGGTAAAATTGTGACTTCGCGGCTGTTGCTAGCTGCTAGCTGTGATCTTGTCGGGTTGTATGTGCTGGTAGTCAAGTGTTGTAAATCTGCGATGTAGCGTGATGCGTGTTTCACTCTGTCTGCAGAAAACCCAGGACTGGCGACAAGAACCATACAGGCAGAGGTTGAGAGAACGTCTGCAGCGCCTAATACAGCATGATCGAGGATCGTTACCAGTTGAAAGAACGTCTGCCCCTAATGCAGAAGTTGAGAGAACGGCCGCAACGCCTAATGCAGAATTTGAGAAAACGGCCGCAGCAAAGAGAAAGCAGAACGCAACGAAGGAAAGGAACAAGAAGAACAAGAAGAGCCAGAAAAACAAGAGCAAGAACAACAAGACCACTTGCAACACGAGCAAAAGTAGAAAAGCTGAGTCTCCTTCTACTTCTTCTTCTTCTTCTTCTTCTTCTTCTTCTTCTTCTTCTTCTTCTTTTGCTATTTCTTCTTCTTCTTCTTCTTCTTCTTCTTCTTCATCATCATCATCATCTTCATCTTTTGCTTCTTCTTCTTCTTCATCTTCTTCTTCTTCATCTTCTTCTTCTTCTTCTTCTTCTTCTTCTTCTTCTTCTTCTTCTTCTTCTTCTTCTTCTTCTTCTTCTTCTTCTTCTACAGAGCAGGAAAAGGACGAGGAGGAAGAAGGGCACCAAAGGACGGGCAAGGGTGAGCAAGAACAAGAGAAAGAGGAAGAGGAGCAAGAGGACGAGGAGGAAGAAGGGCACAAAGGGAATGACAAGGGTGGGCAAGACAAAGGCGAAAAGGAAGAGGAGGAAGAGGAGGAAGAGGACAAGGAGGAAGAAGAGCAAGAAGGGAGGACACGAGTGGGCAAGACCAAGAGAAAGAGAGAGGAAAGGAAGAGGGAGAGCACGACAAGCAAAAGAAGCAGCCACAAAAGGATGAGGAAGAAGAGAAACAAGAGGGCGACGAGGAGGATGACGAGGGGGGAGAGGATGAGGAGGAACAAGAACACGAGGGAAGTGACAAAGAGAAAGACAAGGAGGAGGAAGAAGAAGAGAAAAAAGAGGGCGACGAGGAGGATAACGAGGGGGGAGAGGATGAGGAGGAACAAGAACAGGAGGGAAGTGACAAAGAGAAAGACAAAGAGGAGGAAGAACAAGAGAAAAAAGAGGTCGACGAGGAGGATGACGAGGGGGGAGAGGATGAGAAGGAACAAGAACAGGAGGGAAGTGGAAAAGAGAAAGACAAAGAGGAGGAAGAAGAAGAAGAAGAGAAAAAAGGGGGCGACGAGGAAGATGACGAGGGGGGAGAGGATGAGGAGGAACAAGAACAGGAGGGAAGTGAAAAGAGAAAGACAAAGAGGAGGAAGAAGAAGAGAAAAAAGAGGGTGACGAGGAAGATGGCGAGGTGGGAGAGGACGAGGAGGAAGAGGACGAGGGAGAAGGAGGAAGTGGAACTCGCAAGAACAAAAAGCGGAGGAAGTTAAAACGGCGGGTACACGGAAAGGCTACTTCACGACGTAGCTCCAAGAAACCCAAGAAAGCCAAGGTTTGCGACGGGGTGGGGAAGGTAGGCAGGAAGCTTCGCCGCAAGGGTTACACCGAGGAAGAGCTAAAAGAGGTGGGTGATGGAAAACTCGCGGACGTAGTCAAGCAGTACTTGCAGGAAAAATCGAAATACAGCGCCTCCTTACCGCTCTTATCCTGCCTTACCACCAGCAGCCGCTTGCCTTTTTTCTTGGATTGCTTATACTTTTGGTAGTAGTATTCTGTAGCTTCATCTACCTTTGGCTTTTTCCACGCTTTCACTTCCTCGATGGCCATGCTCCATTCCGTATCAGACAAATACTTGCGGTACCTTGTGATCCACCGAAGATCAAGAGTACCACGTGACAAGAAAAATGGAGGGTGGATGAAAACCCTGAACAAGGTGAACGCTGCTTTGAAGCAAGTTCGTGCATACCAGGACCCGAGCGCGGAGGCGAAGCTGAAGGAAGCAGCAAGCGTGCTCGCGGCGAAGAGTTTCAACAAGGCGGTTCCACAAGGGGCCGTGGGTACCTACAGGAGGGTCCTGCGGCTGCGTGATCTTCTGCCGGTCCTGCATCTGGCGCATGCACATGAAGCACGCAGGACCCGCACCAAAGGATGCAAGGCTATGCACAGTAACGTAGAAGAAACCTGCGTGAACCTTCCACGAGATCTGTGCCAAGTGTACAGTAGGCACTGCACGTGTTGCCTCATTAACACGAACAAACACCAACCTTCTCAGCCACGACCTATCCACCGACCGATGTGTCTGTTTTTCAAGTACTATATGCTCCAGTTTGATTGTTTCAAGGATGGGAATCACTGGGTGGTGCTGGCTGGAGACCACGCAACCAAGATGTACTGGGCAAAGCATCTCGTATCAAGCAAGGGCAAGGACCTCAAAAATCCAAACTCCCGTGCAGTGGCAGAATTTTGTGAGCATGTCAAGCAGTTGCTGTCTCAAGCTGGCATGACAATGTCTCCTATCGTGTACGTGGACCACGGCTCAGAGTTCTTCGGGGAGTTTGTTAAGATTTTGGAAAGAGACTGGGGCGTCAGCAGGGCAGCAGGCAACTTGAGGCGGTCGAGGATCAGGAGGCCGCAGGGACGGGGCTTCATTGAGCGAGCGTTTTCCGTCGTAAGGCAGCAGAGGAGGATCCTGTAATAATAATAATAATAATAATAATAATAATAATAATAATAATAATAATAATAATAATAATAATAATAATAATAATAATAATAATAATAATAATAATAATAATAATAATAATAATACTAATAGTGCGTGCTTCTCTGTCAATGGCTGATGCATTTCTGCACATGCGCCTCCATCGTCTCACCCGTGAGGGGAGTACGAAGAATTGACGATAAGCTCTAATGACACCCCCGCAAGGGCAGTTCCAACACTTCCAGACGGGCCGGTATGTTCAATGAAAATACTGGTCCAGACGGATCGATATGTTCAATGAAAATACTGGTGCACCGACGGGAATCGAACTGGTGACAGGGCCCAGATAATAATACTAATAATAATAATAATAATAGTGCTTCTCTGTCAATGGCTGATGCATTTCTGCACATGCGCCTCCATCGTCTCACCCGTGAGGGGAGTACGAAGAATTGACGATAAGCTCTAATGACACCCCCGCAAGGGCAGTTCCAACACTTCCAGACGGGCCGGTATGTTCAATGAAAATACTGGTCCAGACGGATCGGTATGTTCAATGAAAATACTGGTGCACCGACGGGAATCGAACTGGTGACAGGGCCCAGATAATAATACTACTAATAATAATAATAATAGTGCTTCTCTGTCAATGGCTGATGCATTTCTGCACATGCGCCTCCATCGTCTCACCCGTGAGGGGAGTACGAAGAATTGACGATAGGCTGTAATGACCGTGATAGCCCAGTGGTCAAGTTCTACCATCTGGGCCCTGTCGCCAGTTCGATTCCCGTCGGTGCCACCGGTATTTTCATTGAACATACCGGTCTATTTCTCTGGACCAGTATTTTCATTGAACATACCGGCCCGTCTGGAAGTGTTGGAACTGCCCTTGCGGGGGTGTCATTAGAGCTTATCGTTCAACTACAGCACACGATAGAATCCTTGAATAACAAGAAAAGGGTCAGCGAGGATGCGGACACACCCGTGCAAAGTGAGCAGGTCTTGCCTGTTTTCTGGTGTTTGTTATTCAAGGATTCTATCGATTATGGTATGAATCTGTTTTGGGTGCAGACTATGCTGCTGCCGATACCAGGTATATGTATCGACCTGAACCTCGGGCTCGGTGCGGATGAAGAAGTGGACCTGGGCGTACTGGAGGAGTTGCCGGACGATTTGTCACAAGCAGACGAGTCGGAGGCGGACGACACGGAGTGGGATTTCATTCGTGGCGACG
The DNA here is from genome assembly GCA_019918135.1 of Paulinella micropora. Taxonomy (NCBI): domain Eukaryota; phylum Cercozoa; class Imbricatea; order Euglyphida; family Paulinellidae; genus Paulinella; species Paulinella micropora. The sequence goes on along the minus strand of WBZZ01002676.1, from coordinate 135,832 downwards.
ACAGTGAAGAGGACCGAGACGACAGCGATGTTCCGAAAGGGCAAGAAGGAGACAAAAAACTAAAACTCGCTGGCCGACACCTGACGGAGGACGACAAGGCAGCGTACAGGTGGGACAAGGAAGAGTGGGAAGCGAAACTGACCCAGAAGGACTTGGTGGACTCAAAGCTCGCCAGCATTAAGAGACAGATCGCCAAACGTGACAGAGAAATTGCGGTGACCGCTCAGGACATTCGTGTTGGCGATACTGTGTTTTTCTTCCCAGAGACGCAAGACTTCACCACTAAGAACAAGCTTTGGAAATGTGCGCGTATACCAGCCGTAGTGTGGTCCATCAGGGACATGGAGAAGCCAAAAAGCAAGAAGCAACGGCTGACTCAGGACGGGGTTGACGAGAAGCAAAAACCGCGTCTGACAAAACTCTACACTCTGGTTACACTGCATGGACAAGTGGATGAACCGCAGTACCTTGACAGGATCACCCTAGTTCCGAAGCGGGAGCGTGAAACGTTTGGACTTTTCGGGGAGCTGATGTCACAGTGGAAGAAGTTGAAGCAGTCGATGCAAAGAAAACCGCTCATGTCGGAGTACACGATCCAGAAAGTCACTGTTGCGCAGTTTTGTAAAGCACACATGCTGATGGCCGATGATGACGAGAGTGAACGAGCTGCCAAGGAACAGGGGAGGACGATTGCGCAAAACATGCAGATGGCGGAGCCAGAACCAGTGATGGAAGGTTTGCAAGGGTTGATAGTGATCAGCGGCGTACACCAGGCGAGCGCAAGGCCAAGATAGTAATGATCACAAAGGCGATACCAGTCAGTGAGAAGGAACACAGCGACAAGTCTACGTCTTCGGGACCAGCACCTGACGCAGGCAAGAAGCACCACTGGACCAAGGCAATCCCTGCGAAACCACAGCTGAAGAAACTCATCGGCAGGAAAACTAACAAGCGAGGACCATCAGGCAACAGTGGCAAACCAACGGGAGTGGAACCTGGCAACAACGCTAACCAAAAGGCTGTGGGCCAGGGAGCAGGAAAAGGCGCGGAAGCAGGAAAACAGTCTCGCCGGAAGCTTGCAGTGAAGCGGTCAGATGTCGGGCCTACCTACGCGGGGCTGTCAAACACAGGGAATACATGCTGCATCAACGCCCCTGTGGTTTGCGAGTTTGCTTTTTCTTGTAACGCGCAGCAGCAAAAAGCTTGTACCAAGACGTCCTGCCCGGACTGCGCCCTCAAGAAGCTGCGCCGCACCGTGCATAGTGTGAGGGAAACCGGGCCTAGAGTTGTTGACGCAAGCGATACGTTGCGTTCTTTATGGCGCAAACGCAAGCTGCAACATTTTCGTCACGCTCTGTTGCATTTCGTCCTTTGACACAGGGAGCAGCGGCAAATCTCACAGCCCGTGTTCTTCCAGTTAACTTCTTTGTGGATCCACCTGTGCTTTGTCCGACACTGTCTGCACGCAAAGCCGCGGACCACAAACAGTTCCTTGGCTGCAAATGTTCCTGTATCCTCGCTTTCTCGGAGTTTAAGGAGACCGGGTAATCCCTCTTGGTGGGCCTGCCTCCACAAGTAGGAAGCTTGGAATGCCATTCCTCCCTGGTCACACCACGTGCCACTTCTAGCATACCTGCAAGTAATTCCATAGCATCTTGCTGGACACCAATACCTTGCACACGCATGTGCAAGACGAGAAAAGCCGATACGATTGTCGGCAGTGCGGTCGCAATCAGAACGGTCAAGTGATAACAACGCCATTTCTGCAGCGTTGGCCGAAAAAGCTACGATTCAGTATTTCAAGGGGAGCGTACCTCAAGGGTCTGGAACAGGATGTACTGGGGAATCCGAAGACGGACACTTGGATCATGACATGGCCAGTGCATGTGCCGTTGGAGTTTGCTGTGCCGCTGTCTGGGACCCGAGCGCGTGGGCACCAAGTCGCCTGACGGGTCCCGGGTCGGGTAGGAAGTACAGGCTGAAATCAATTTTAGTGCACGATGAGTCCTCCAGCTGCCGGCATGGGCACTACTGGGCGTTTGTGTGGTGTCCGATTTTGGAGAGGTGGTTGCGGGTGGACGACCATCGTGTTACAGTCGTGCCTGACCATTGGAGGCCGGACGGACCACATACTGCGTCCAAGTGGGAGAGTGCGAAGAAGCAACCCGGTATGGCGTCTGCAGTGTTTTACGAAAGGGAAGAGCCTGAGGTGGAATGTGATATCTCCAGTCAGGGGCTACATCTTGATGATCACGGGGAAAGCTATCGAACGCTACTGTCTCTGGTAAGGATCCCAGGAAACCTCTAGCTGAGTGATGTATGAAAAACGAGATGACTGCATGTGCTCATTGAAACTCTGAACGGTGAAGGGCTATGAGCACAGTGTATCAAGGAAATGAACACGAGAGAGTATGTTCTTGTTGCGGTATTGCAGGAGGGAGTGTCTTGTTGGGCTTGGTGTGAGTAGGTCCCCGAGAAGTGGCTGATGGAGGCACAAGTAAGGATAGGCGTACAAAGCGAAGAGTTCCAGAGGCTGTTGATACGGGAGCAAGAAGCGGTCGTACAGGCCGCCGGAGAAGAAAACACTGACACGGGCATGATGGACACTCGAGTGCTGCTAGCGGTTGAGGTCAAGAAGCAGGTGTACGTAGGAACAGTCACGCAGGCGGCCTCGGATTTTTCGAGTGGTGAGATACACGTGTGGCACCCAGAAGGAATTTGCGCTGCACAGGCAGCTACCAGAAATAATAAACAAGCCCCTCCTGCTTTGTATAAAACACTGGCGCCCTTGTACGTGGATGGGGGCAAAAACGTCCAGTATTTGGTGAGTCACAGCATAGATCGAGCCAGGAATGTTACAGACCCCTGGGCAGTGTCGATGAAATGGGACAAGAACTGCACTGTGATAAGCAAAAACATCCGCATGACGACTGGGTCGGAACCAGGACGTATGGACAGAGCGCAGTGGCAAGCTTTGAGTGACTTTGTCGCAAGCAGGAAAGATTGGCAATTTTACGTCCTGAGAGAGAAGGAAAGGGAAAGCAAGAGACAGGCAAGCCAAGAGGCGAACGGACAAGATGGCAAACATGCAAGGGAAGCTCCTTATGGTTCACCAGCAGTAGTGAAGGTGGGGAATGGAAACCAAGGGTCAGAGCGGCAAGCGCGTGAGAACGGGAATCTTGAAAGGCGAAGTACTGTTTCCGGATCCAAAACCAGTAGTAGTAGTAGTAGTAGTAGTAGTAGTAGTAGTAGTAGTAGTAGTAGTAGTAGTACTAGTAGTAGTACTAGGACTAGTACTAGTAGTACTAGTAGTAGTGGTGGAGGTGGTGGTAGTGGTAGTAGTAGTAGTAGTAATAGTAGTAGTAGTAGTAGTAGTAGTAGCAGTAGTAGCAGTAGTAGCAGTAGTAGTAGTAGTAGTAGTAGTAGTAGTAGTAGTAGTAGTAGTAGTAGTAGTAGTAGTAGCAGCAGCAGCAGCACCGTCACGAGTAGGGGAAGTGTAGCAACAAGAAACAAGAATGTGCGCAAGCCAAGCAGCAGCAGCAGCACCATTGTTAGTAGCTATAGGGGAAGTGAAGCAACAGGAAACAAGATGCGCAAGCGTGTATTTAAACGCATGATAGAGGAGGACGTGGACGCAATCATGACGAAAGAACAGCGTCCAGTGGACTCTGACGAGGAAATAGATGAATGGGCTAAATGACGGCGCATTTGGGGTTAGTAACGGCCGAAGTGTAGTTTGGTTGTAACCCTATGATTCACGATTAAAAGTGCCATACACTCTCTCTGTCTCTCTCTGTGTCTTGCTCTTTCTCTACAGGGCGGGAGATTGAAGTCAGCGACGACAGTGATAACGACAGTGTGCAAGTCACCAAGGTAGTAGAGGGCAACGGTCCCAAAACAGTCAGGGCCGAAATAAGAGCTGGCGATATCATCAGGTATTGGAACACCTTCACGCGTTTTGGATCTCCAGAAGGGGAATACCTCGTAAGTCAGGTCAAGGAAGTAGATCCTGGAAGTACAACTTGGCCGCTGCGTGTTCGGACTTTTGGTTTTAAACCCTCTCCTGGGATTGACGATTATGTAGAAGTGCTGAATAGGCCAGGACGTGTATGGCAGGAGGTGTCTGAGTATCATTTGGTGAAGGGCCGTGTATCTCTTCGGAAGGCGAACGCGGACTTGGAACTCCTTAACTCTAAAACTCTAGTGGGAGCGCTGGTGCAGAATTTGAAGAACAAATGTGCGGGAGAAATCATTGGCTTGAAAGTGTTAGCTAAGAAGGTGGGAAGGGAAACATTTGACTTGTTAGCTGAAAACAGTCGTTGGAAGTTAAGTTATGATGAAGTTATGAATTTTGACATGGCGGAGCTTGGTTGAGCTTGTTGATCGGGGTGTCACAATGCTTACCTGTTCAGGACAAAGAAGCGTGGCAAAGACTTACGTGTTGTGGGAAACTTGTTGGAAATTAAAAGTCTTATTTCGTTATCATGGACTGCGGCGGTGAGAAAGACCTTTAAGTAAAAAAGATTATGCCGGTAATGACAAATTCCTCGATATTGAAGTGTTAATTAGCTGCAGGGATGCTGTAACAGGGATGCTGCAACAGAAGTGTTTGGTATGAACCCTGGCAGAACGGAGCAAGCGTTAATGTAAGTGGTAGTGAACACGCTGAGTGTTTCCACACAAGGGAATGTGCAGGCGCAAGTGTCTGCTGTGCACAAGGTGAGGCTGTCAAAATACATATAGTGGCAAGGGAGCGAAAAGGGAATGATGTATAATATCTGCCCCAAGTGCATGGAGTTGGACGCTGCATCATGTACATTTGGTTCTTTCGACGGAGTTCCGGGTGCAGCGGTGGAAGTGGAAATTAATACCTGTATCAAGGGCATGGACAGCGGATCATGTAACGAGCAAGTTTGAGGCGGGAAGAAGAAAGTATGGGTAAGGTGCACGGTAAACAGCGCCCACTTCGACCTCAGGTTTGAAAGTTCGTCGTGGGTGGTACGTTGGGCGGGGGGGGGGGGGGGGGGGGCGCGGGAGGGGGGGGCGCGGGAGGGGGGGGGGGGGGCGGGGGGGGGGGAGTGTGGGGAAGAATTAGTGGTAAGGTGCACGGTAAACAGGGTGCAGCCGACCTCGACGTCAGGGCTGACCTCGACCTAAGTTACGAAAGTTCGCCGTGGGTGTTGCGTTTGGTGGGAAATGCCAGGAAAAAGTAGTGATGAAAGTTTGGAGGGGGGAAGGAGCAAGTCTGGGTAAGGTGCAAGGTAAACATGGTGCAGCCGACCTCGTCCTAAGGGCTGACCTCGATCTAAGTTACGAAAGCTCGTCGTGGGTGGTACGTGTGGTGGGAAATGGCAAGGAAAAGTAGTGGTGAAAGTTTGGAGCGGGAGGGAGCAAGTCTGGGTAAGGTGCACTGTAAGCAGGGTGCAGCCGACCTCGACCTAAGGGCCCACCAACCTAAGTCACGAAATTTGGTCCTGCGTGTTACGTGTGGGGCAGAAGTCGTGGTGAAAGTTTGGAGCGGGAAGGAGCAAGTCTGGGCGAGGTGCAAGGGAAACAGTGGTAAATCCGACTTCCACCTAAGCGCCAATCTCGACCTCAGGCTTGAAAGTTCGTCCTGGATGTTGTGTTCGGCGGGAACTGTGAACAAGAAGAAGTGGTGAAAGTTTGGAGCAGGAAGGAGCAAGTCTGGGCGAGCTGCGCTGTAAACAGGGTAAATCCGACCTCGACCTAAGCGCCGACCTCGACCTAAGTCAACATTTCGTCCTGGGTGTCGTGGTGAAAGTTTGGAGCGGGAAGGAGCAAGTCTGGGCAAGATGCACCGTAAACAGGGTGTAGCCGACCTCGACCTAAGCGCCGACCTCGACCTAAGGTACGAAATTGCGTGGAGGATGTTACGTGTGGTGGGAAGTGTGGGGGAGAAGTCTTGGTGAAAGTTTGGGGCGGGAAGGAGTAAGTCCGGGCGAACTATGCAGGAAACAGGGTGCAGCCGACCTCGACCTAAGGGCCCACCTCGACCTAAGTCAGGAAATTTCGCTGTGTGTAATACGTTTGGTGGGAAGTGCGTGTAAGAAGTCGTGGTAAAAGTATAAAGCGGGAAGGAGCAAATCTGGGCGAGCTGTACTGGAAACAAGGTGAATCCGACCACGGATTCCGACCTCGACCTAAGGGCCCACCTCAACCTAAGTCACGAAATTTGGTCCTGGGTGTTACGTGTGGTGGGAAGTGTGGGGAGGAAGTCGTGGTGAAAGTTTGGGGCGGGAAGGAGCAAGTCTGGGCGAGCTGTACTGGAAACAGGGTGAACCCGACCTCGACGTAGGGGGCCCACCTCGACCTAAGTCATTAAAATGAGGTTGAAAACTTTTCTGTGGAGAATTCAATTGCGATGAATTTAGTGAAAGTTTGAGGTGAAAAGGAGCACGTTTGACTGCGTTGTGTTGAAAATAAGTTTTCACTTTTTGGCGAATTCGGGAATGTTCACCCCCTGGCGAATTCGGGACAGTCTGGCGAATTCGGGACAGTCTGGCGAATTAGGGACAGTACAACGCCATGGCATCGCCCCTCATTCATCTTATCTATGTCGGCATTATCCTCAAGCAAGATCTCAAGACTGTTCTCGTCCTCCGGTGGTATGATCGGCTCGGGAAGGTTGGCATCCCCGGGTTTAGCCATGAGGGCTTTGTCTTTCGACTTGCCGATTAGGAACTTTGCCATCTGAGCTAAGGCTACGCCCGGCTCCTCATCCTCGGAGTCATCGCTATCACTCCCCCCTTTTGAGCCTTTTGCTGCCTCGCCCTTCTCCTTTCGGCCTTTGTCCGGGCACTTGCTCAACTTGTGCTTGCTCCCGCACAACCGGCACTTCTTGCTGCACTTACCGGCGATGTGCCCCTTTTCGAAGCAGTTAAAGCACTTTGGCCCCTTGCTCTTCTCGCTCTTCTTGCTTTTCTCCCCCTTGGGGGTGTCTGCCGGTTTGGGAGGGGTCGTCTTGGCTTTGGTGGGGTCATGCTCAAACCTACATTTGTCGGCCCATCTACACTCCCACTGTTTGTCCCACAAGAAACACACCCCTCTGACCTTCCCTCCAACCTGGAGGTAGCGGCAGGGGGCCCCACGAGTGCATTTGCCTTCCTTGCTGAAGAGCCAGCACTCGTCCTTGGGTTTTCCTTTTCCCTTGCGAGCTGCCAAACCTTTCTCTGTGGAACTAGTCACTTTGGCCCGGTCAAACTTCTTGTCTAGCTCCAGGGCACGATCTTGCACAAACCTCCACCAGGAGGCAAAGTCCCACTTGAACTGCTTACGGTTCAGTTCAGCCATTTCAACCCAGACTTGCCAAGCTTTCTTCACCCTAGAGTCAGATTGCTTTGGGCCCACTAACGCATCCTTCACTATTTGCTGCATCCGGTCATCGGTTGGGGCTTGGCCATAATCAGCCAACCAGTCTCTCCTAGCGTTCAAGTCTACACACTGACCGACGTACTGTTGCTTACTCGTAAAGAGGAAGTCATTCAGTTCCTCCACCTTGTCCTGAACATCAGAGGGGTCGGCTTTCTTGTACCGGGCTAGCAGTCTGTCCCACAGTGCTTTAGGCTTTTGGCCAAAGGTCAGCTTCTCCGGATCAGCTAAGTCACGCACTAGACTTTTCGCCTCACCACCGAGCATGTCATAGATGATATTGAACACCCTCTCTTTTTGCTTGCTCATCTCAGCAAGTACACTAGCGTCATAGGCTATCACCTGTCGTGTCAGTGCGCCAGCACGATCAGCACCCCCTAGTGGGGTTTTGACCTTGGAGGGGTCCGTCTGTCCTCGGGAGGCCCCACTCTTGCTGTCGCCCTCTAAGTCTGAGCCCTTGCCAGTTGACAGCCTAGGTTTGTTAGTGCTAGCATACCCACTAGAGTAGAGGTCAGAGGTGTGCCGGTCTTCATCTTCCTCCTCCTCCTCCTTTCCTTCTTCAGTCTCAGTGGTTGGTTTATCTTTCGGACTGCCAAAAACCGGTTTGTAACGCTTGACTGGGGTTTCCTTGTCTTCCTCTACCCCTAACGCCGCCTCAAGGTTTGCAGCTTCCGGTTTGGGGTTGGGCATGGGCCACAGGCGAGTAGAACCCTTGGCTTTGTCCTCGAAGTATTCCTTTACTACTTCTTCGTCCAAGTCAGCCCAATCATTCCACTCTGCTATCTCTTCCCAAGCTAGTATGAAAGGGGGCACTTCTCTACCCTTAAGCTGTATCCCTAATACATTTTCGCGATGTACATATTGTTTGTGGGCGTCAGCACCCTGCAGCACTTCCTTAGGGGCCTTAGCATTACAGCTTTGCACTACTGCCTATGCAATAGGATCCATGCCTCTTTGCCGGTGAACGTAATCTTATTGTCTGTCTTACTCGTAGTCATTTCTAACCACCGTCAGTCTCGAACAGACACACGCTCCACACACACACACACTTACACACAGCACACAGCTATGCTCTCTACCAAATAGAGATAGGGTCACGCAGCCTATGCTTACGCTGTTCTGATGGCACAGACACAGGCAAGCAACCACACACACACCCACACAGAGAGAACACAACAGAGGCCACGAGCAGACTCACACGATGGAGGCGCATGTGCAGATTTGCATCAGCCATTGACAGAGAAGCACTATTATTATTATTATTATTATTATTATTATTATTATTATTATTATTATTATTATTATTATTATTATTATTATTATTATTATTTAGGGAGTACATAGGCCATCGGTCCTTTCCATGGGCTGATTGGTATAAAGCTCCTAGAGTAATGTTCTATGCCGTCACTTCCTTTATTCCACCGATTGGTGTGGAGACTTTCCTTATGGAATGGAGGACTGGATGCACATGGCCTTTTGGCTCAGCAATTGGCAGGAGATACACTATTATTATTATTATTATTATTATTATTATTATTATTATTATTATTATTGATGGAGGCGCATGTGCAGATTTGCATCAGCCATTGACAGAGAAGCACTATTATTATTATTATTATTATTATTATTATTACATACACACTACAGAGAATAGTGTTTTGCTTGTCCACACCACCCTTTACTCTCTCTCTCTCTCTCTCTCTCTCTCTCTCTCTCTCTCTCTCTCTCTTCAACCACGCGTGTTACCACTGACTCTAATGCTCAAACTACACTGAGGCTACCTCAGCTACCACCTATGATAGCTTTCCACCTACTAGCAGCTCTATCTGCAAAGTCAGTTCTTCAACCTACCTAGATTTGTAGTTGTTTTGGTACAACCACCTAAACACTCACCTTTCGCTCCTCCCCTCGTGTCCTATGCACTGCTCTTCAGAGCTCACGCCCTCACCACACCTCTCACTCCTCACACAGTCACAACAGCGACACAAGGAGTAGATGCGATGATGCAGTACGAATGCGACAATAACTTTGCAAGGTAAGCTGTTGTGTCCCGTGGGCCAGGGGTGCTCAATCCCCCAGTTACCACGGCAAACTCACAACTGGCATACTGCTCACTGAACAATAACTTTGTAATGTAGGTTGTTGTGTCCCGTGGGCCAGTGGTGCTCAATCCCGCCAGTTACCACGGCAAACTCACAACTGGCCTACTACTTTGTAATCTGGCTTTGCAACTTGTTGTGTCCGTGGTAGTGGGTGCTCAATCCCAACTGACACCACATCCGACACAACTAGCCACGGTCACCAAGCTGACAAAAGCACAACACCCTTTACTACGGGAGGCTCACCCTCCCGCACTGCGCCCTGTACGCTTCGGTGTCTTGCTCTCTGTCCTGTCCCCCACCTTGCCCTTGCGCTGCACACCAGCAAAGCAGAGCGTGGATAGTGTCTACAGTGATCAGCTGTAGCCACACAATTTGAAAATACGCACTTTCCTGTTATGGGGTCACTTAAGATGGACCCCTCACCCCTTTAACGAAGGTTCTCCTCTGCGATCCGTTGCACAGGTCACGCTCCAAGCCTGGGCTCGATACAATAACCCGTTGGGAGAAAACCCTCGCGACTTCTGGCAAACGGCGACCGGAACTCGGGGCGTACCCCTCCTACCTGCCAACTGCTTCCCACGTAAAAGAATTTAACAATACTGAACAATTCCCGCCAGTCCAACTGTCGACGTCACACAAAAGATGTACCTCCAGAAAATGACACACGAAACGGCCTGATATGTGCAATAATGGTAATGGTAAAAAGCTAGTGCCACCAGTACCAGAAAAGATACTCTAAATGACTGTATTAATAACTAATAATGCTACTAACCGTAACGAATAAGGCTAACGTATAAAATAGCAATATGGACATAGCTGAGGAGGGTCTAATTAATTGTCTAATGCAATTACCTATTTTCTCTATATCACTGTAAGTGTAACGGTGAATTCAAATATTTGTCGGTTTGGGGTTTTGGCCTAGTGACGTATTCATTATCTCTAATAAATTGAACTTAACCCCCTCTCATAACCGGCGCCTCTCAGTAGTACAAACCCTAAGCCACCCGAACCGCCAAAGCTTTGAATTCGCAGTTACACTCAGAGTGATATGGAGAAAATATGTACTTGTGATTGGAGTGGGCAGGTATGACTGAATATATTATCAATAAAGACCTACCATGGCAGTACTGTGGTAGGCTGTCTGAGAACGGGTAATTCAATTCGACAATATTTATTAATATATAACATTTCGGGACGATTATAGTAATAATATTATGTAATATTATTAGCGACAACATAAACAAAATATTAATATTTTTTAGTATTCCTTGCATAAACACGACCTCACGCTTGAAACACGACACGCAAGGAATGATTTTTAATCAAATCAATCTAATAATAATAATAATAATAATAATAATAATAATAATAATAATAATAATAATAATAATAACATTTATCAAATGCTAGATACTATTAGTTAGTATTCGATTCGATATGAAAGTACAGGGTGTCTGCCGCAAACCTGCCAGGGCAGTTTGGATGAAGTACAGGAGGAGAGTGTGAAGATACGTATGTTAAAAATTATTATATATACACATATAGATGCTGCTGCTGCTGATGATGATGATGCTAATGATGATGTTCACGATGAAAAGAGGAGGAGGAGGATGAGAAGGATGAGGACGAGGCTCACATTCCTGTGCTTAGCAGCTCTAGGAACATTTCTTCGTCTTCGAATGAGAACTCAGAGAGGTCCGACGGGTCGTTGACGGAGTTGGAAGACAGCTCACGGCGCCGCGAGTGAGACGGCGATGACTGCTATAGAAATAAGAAATAATAATAATAATAATAATAATAATAATAATATTGCTGTTGACATTCAAGACAACAACAAAAATTAGTTTTTCATTTTTGTGACAGTTTTTCATTTTTGTGACAAAAATTCAAATTTTCAAATTTAACGGTAACATTTCGCGAAAATTTACGATATTTTGCGGACGAATATAGCCGTTAATTTGAAAAATTCAAATTTTCACCCAAAATCAAAATTCCAACCAAAACTGAAATTCCAACCAAAACAGAAAAATAATTTTTTTTTGTTGTCTTGAATGTCAACAGCAATAATAATAATAATAATAATCATCATAATCATAATAATAATAATAATAATAGTGCTTCTCTGTCAATGGCTGATGCAAATCTGCACATGCGCCTCCATCGTCTCACCCGTGAGGGGAGTACGAAGAATTGACGATAGGCTCTAATGACACCCCCGCACGGGCAGTTCCAACACTTCCAGACGGACCGGTATGTTCAATGAAAATACTGGTGGCACCGACGGGAATCGAACTGGCGATAGGGCAATAATAATAATAATAATAATAATAATAATAGTAATAATAATAATAATAATAATAATAATAGTGCTTCTCACTCCAAGCCTTCCAGACAGACCAATACTTTCAAAGAAAATATCCTTTGAAAATACTGGCACCGACGGGAATCGAACTGGCGACAGGTCCCAGATGGTAGACCTTAACCACTGGGCTATCGCGGTGCCAATAATAATAATAATAATAATAATAATAATAATAATAATACAGCCCAATGGCCTCAAGGCGTTAAACTGTGACGCCAACTCATAACCCTTTGGTGGTAGATGCTGGGGAGGAGGGTCGTTGCGCGCGTAAAAGATCTTAAACTCCGCATATGCTGGTTGATAGCCCAGGACCCAGCAGACACCAGATTGTTATGGGTGGGGTTTCGAGGCAGCTCTAGCAACCGCGCTTGGTGTATGCACTTGCACATTCGGTGACGTCTTGCTGGGACTGCGGAATAACCTCCGCTTAGTGCAGTCTTGCCCTCAGGAGCTCCATCGGTGGCCCCGATCATCAGGCGAGAGACTGACACGGGGGGGTGGAGGACCTCGAACAAGGGTATTGGAGGCTTATGTCCGTTGAGGATATGCCATTAGCTGCATCAGTACGCCTCAGATATAGTAAATAATAATAATAATAATAATAATAATAATAATAATAATAATAATAATAATAATAATAATAATAATAACAATACTACTACTACTACTACTACTACTACTACTACTACTACTACTACTACTACTACTACTACACTACTACTAGTAATAATAATAATTAGGGGCTGTGCCAGCACCTGAAAGGATGGTTTGCGGTGCGCAACCCCCCCTCTTGCCTCTCATTCTCACATGCACAACTTTGACAGCCTTGGAGCAATCTCAGCCATTCATTTTGGTGCCGGCAAATTCGCTTCGGGTACGTACAACTCCGGGGTTGGGGTTCCCGGGGAAAGGCCCCCCCCCCCTTCCACAGTCGACAGGGTACGTTCAATTGCCGGAGGTAACCGGATACACCCTTCTGGCACAACTCTTAGAGCCTTGGAGCATTCTCAGCCATTCATTTTGGTGCCGGCTGATTCGCGTCGGGTACGTACAATAGCCGGGCTGGGGTTCCCGGGGGGAGGGCCTTCCGGACCCCCCTTCCCCGTCGACAGGGTACATTCAATTGCCGGAGGTACCAGCAGAACGCAAGTATAAGCTCTGGTGGCACCAAAACTTTTGGATCTCCGAAGAGATCTCACCGAGAGGTGTCGGGTACACCAAACATCAGCCTCAAAACTCCCTCTGGTGTGCGCGAACGGCGCCTGGTGGCGCAAAAACGTGAATTTTCTAGTTTTTACGCCACCCGGCGACACAACTTTTTATATTTTCGAAGAGAGCTAATTAACAAGTGTCAGATACACCAAATCAGCGCTAAATCCCTCTGGTGTGCGCAAACGGCGCCTGGTGGCACAACGACATCAATTTTCTGGTTTGTGTCACCCGTGACCAAAACGGGTACGAACTATTGCAGGGCTGGGGTTCCAGGGGGGAGGGCCACCGGACCCCCCCCCCTCCCCGTCGACAGGGTACGTTGAATGGCCGGAGGTACCGGCAAGTACTCCCAAAAAAACAAGGAATTTTGGCATGCAGGACACTCCCCTAACGCAAATATTTGCGTGAATTCCAAAAAAATTATATCAGCATCAACATCGAGTCTGGGGCTAGCCACCCTGTCAATATGAGCTCCCAACTCCTCCTGGTTCACACAAACCATGATTTATTCCGACGAGGGTGCAAAAAATAGGCCAAAAAAACAAGGAATTTCGGCATTCAGGACACTACCCTAACGCAAATATTTGCGTGAATACCAGAAAAAACTATATCAGCTTCAACATCGAGTCTGGGGCTAGCCACCCTGTCAATATTCGCAACTTCTCCTCGTTCCCACAAACCTGATTTATTCCGACAGGGGTGCGGAAAAGTGGTGTGTGTGTGGGGGGGGGGGGGGGAATTGTCACAATCCCCCCCCCCCCCCCTACTCCCAACACATTTCGGGGATAATAATAATAATAATAATAATAATAATAATAATAATAATAGTGCTTCTCTGTCAATGGCTGATGCATTTCTGCACATGCGCCTCCATCGTCTCACCCGTGAGGGGAGTACGAAGAATTGACGATAGGCTGTAATGACACCCCCGCAAGGGCAGTTCCAACACTTCCAGACGGACCGGTATGTTCAATGAAAATACTGGTCCAGACGGACCGGTATGTTCAATGAAAATACTGGTGGCACCGACGGGAATCGAACTGGCGACAGGGCCCAGATGGTAGAACTTGACCACTGGGCTATCACGGTGTCCATAATAATAATAACAATAATAATAGTAATAATAATAATAGTAATAATAATAATAGTAATAATAATATCTATCTATCTATCTATCTATCTATCTATCTATCTACCTACCTACCTACCTACCTATCTATCTATCTATCTATCTATCTATCTATCTATCTATCTATCTATCTATCTATCTATCTACCTACCTATCTATCTATCTACCTATCTATCTATCTATCAATCAATCTATCAATCAATCAATCAATCAATCAATCAATCAATCAATCAATCAATCAATCAATCCATCTATCTATCTACCTATCCATCTACCTTTTGTATCAGAGTGGCAGGGTCGCAAGCAAAAAAGATTGCAGAAGACTCGGAAGACATCTCCGGGGAAAATAGAGTCTCCGGTAAGGGAGAAGGAGAAGAGAGAGGGGAGGCAGAGTAGGGGTTGTGGTTGTGGTTGATGTTGTTGTGGGGGGAGGAGAGATCGCGGAGAGGGGGAATGGGACTAGTTGTTGTTGTTGTTGCTGTTGTTGTTGTGGTTGTTGAGCTTGTTGTTGTGGTTGTAGTTGGTGTTGAGCTTGTTGTTGCAGTTGTTGTGGTTGCTGAGCTTAAGGAAGAGGAGGAACAGGTAGTGCTTGCCCCAGCAATCGAAGCAGCAATTGGGGTAGATGTGGTTGTAGAAGAATTTGTCGCAGCAGCAGCAGCAGGATTATTATTACAATCAACAGCAGCAGCAGTTGCGGTGGTGGTAGCAGCATCTCCGCCAGAATCACCATCAGCAACAGCAGCAGCAGCAGCACATATGACGGTAGTGGTAGTGGTAGTTGTTGTAGCCATGGCGGATGAGGCGTAGGAATAGGAATAAGAGTAAATATAAGAAGAGGGAGAAGAGGTGGTGGTGGTGTTGGAGGAGGAGGAGGAAGAAGAAGAAGAAGAAGAAGAAGAAGAAGAAGAAGAAGAAGAAGAAGAAGAGGCGAAGGGTGGAGACCGCCACGAGGTGAAAAGCGAACGATGGCTATCGATGGCTATTCGCGATGACTGTGCGTGGTCACGATGGCTATCGATGGCTATTCGCGATGACTGTGTGTGGTCGTGTGTTGAGGTGTGTCTTGTTGCTTGTTGCGTGTCGTGCGTTGATGTTGATGTTGCGTCCTGCTCGCTGGTAGGTGAAGTGGATCTGGGAGGCGATTCTAGAGAGAGAGAGAGAGAGAGAGAGAGAGAGAGAGGGAGGGAGAGAGAGAGAGAGGGAGGGAGAGAGAGAGAGAGGGGGGGGGGGGGGGGGGTGGGGGGGGAGGGAAGAGGGAAAGAGCGAGAGAGAGAGAGAGAGAGAGAGGGGGGGGGGGGGGGGGGGGGGAGGGAGGGAGGGAGGGAGAGAGAGAGAGAGAGAGAGAGAGAGGGAGAGAGAGAGGGAGGGAGGGAGAGAGAGAGGGAGGGAGGGAGAGAGAGGGAGGGAGGGAGGGAGAGAGAGAGTGGGAGGGAGGGAGGGAGGGAGAGAGGGAGGGAGGGAAGGAGAGAGAGAGAGAGAGAGAGAGAGACAGAGAGAGAGAGAGAGAGAGAGAGAGAGAAAGAGGGAAAGAGGGAGGGAGGGAGAGGGAGAGAGAGGGAGAGGGAGAGGGAGAGAGAGAGAGAGAGAGAGAGAGAGAGAGAGAGAGAGAGGAGAGAGAGAGAGAGAGAGAGAGAGAGAGAGGAGAGAGAGAGAGAGAGAGAGAGAGAGAGAGAGAGGGAGGGAGAGAGAATGTATGTACTTCTTTCTTCCTCTGTTCTCCTCCTTCTACAAGCTTTGTTACCTTGTCCCGCTGCTGGGGAGAGGGGGGGCCGGTTAGAGCTGATGTTGACATTGGCGTTGGAGGGTGAGGCGGAGGGGGAGGAAGTGACAGAAGAGATAGGGGAGGAGGGGGAGGAGGACGTGGTTGAAGCGGCCGTGCTGGAGGCCTGAACCGGCAAAACATAGGGTAATGGCGCCAAGAGATGGGACAATTAAGGCAAGAGATGGGACAATGGAGGCAAGAGATGAGGCAATTGAGGCAAAAGATCAGATGGACAACTAAGGCAATAGATTGGACAATTAAGGCAAAACATGGGGAAATTGCGCCAATGCATTCGACAATAAAGACAATAGTAGTATATGCAGTAAAATACTCACAACCTGTGAGGAATGTCCTGAGATTGGCACAGCGCCTGCGGCCGAGACGGGCAAGCACTCCTCTCGGGAAAGCTGAGAGAGCGTCACACGACCCTCGCCTCGTTCCGCTACCTTCTGCTTGCCGTGTGTGTTTTGTTTGGCCTGCGCGCCGCCATTGCCAATTTGTCCCTGTGCGTTGCCTTTTTGCCCCAGCCCGGCCCCTACGGTCTGTTCGCCCGCCTGTTGGGATAGATACATAGATAGGTAGGTAGGTAGGTAGGTAGGTAGATAGATAGATAGATAGATAGTTAGACAGGCAGACAGGCAGACAGACAGACGGACAGATAGATAGATAGACGAGATATCGCAAAAGGAATGTAGTCGTTGCAAAGGAACGCAGTTTCACATCAAACAACAATTTGTATACTGTGCATGTGTCCGGGATGGGAATCACGGGTAGACTGTGTTCTGGAAAAAAGAATAGGAGGTAGGTCGTTCAAGAAAAAGGCAATCTGGAAATGGAGAGAGGGGTCTTGAGGAGGATAAGGAAGAAGAGAAAGAAAAGGAAGCCGTTAGTCCAAGTGTTTTGAGCACCGTAAGCTAGCGCAAGCTACAATGATGACATTGTATAAGGCCTAAACCCCCGAAGGGACCTAGCCCGATGATAGATAGATAGATAGAATCTAGATAGATAGATAGATAGATAGATAGATATATAGGTAGGTAGATAAGATAAGATAAGATAAGATAAGATAAGATAGATAAGATAAGATAGATTTCAGCAAAGACCTCTTTGTCAGTACTCAGTTCCTTTTCGGGTGCGATGCAATATACATATACATATAGATACACATATGGATATAGATATTACATACCTCTTTGTCGTTGCTCAGTTGTTCGTCGGGTGCAATGCGGAAATGGGCAGATAGATACACATATGGGTATTCATATTACATACCTCTTTGTTGTTGCTCAGTTGTTCGTCGGGTGCAATGCGGAGGTGGGCAGCGGTGGGGTAATGGTAGATACACATATGGATATACATATTACATACCTCTTTGTCGTTGCTGAGTTGTTCGTCGGGTGCAATGCGGAGATGGGCAGCGGTGGGGTAATGGTCTGACAGCTCCACATCATCCAACACCTAGGGTAGATATGTCAGTCATGTATGTGGTTAGGTTTACTTCTCGATGGAGCTTTATCATCATCATCATCGTCGTCGTCATCGTCATCATCGTCGTCGTCATCATCATCATCATCATCATCATCGTCATCATCATCATCGTCATCATCGTCGTCATCATCATCATCATCATCATCATATGTACTGCGCAGCTCCATTTCATCCATCATCATCTAGGAGAGATATGTAGGTTGTTTATATGTATGTGTGAAACACTGCCCTCCTTATTCCCTACTCACTGACTCTTGATTCCCTATCACCCCCCCCCCCCCCCCCCCCCCACCCACACACACACACACACAGATTGTTCTCACTGCCCTCCTTATTCCCTATTCACTGCCTCTTGATTCCCTACCCCCCCCCCCCCCCCAAAACACACACACACACACACAGGTAGATAGATAGATAGATAGATAGATAGATAGATAGATAGATAGATAGATAGGTAGATAGGTAGGTAGATAGGTAGGTAGGTAGGTCGGTAGGTAGGTAGGTAGGTAGATAGATAGATAGATAGATAGATAGATAGATAGATAGGCACCTCGATCCAATGGCACACGACTCTGGAAAAGACAACCGTGAGATAGATAGATAGATAGATAGATAGATAGATAGATAGATGGATATATACATGGATAGATAGATAGATAGATAAGATAGATAGATACGTACCTCGATCCAATCGCACACTTTGGCAAAGACAAGCGTGAGATAGATAGATAGATAGATAGATAGATAGATAGATAGATAGATAGATAGATAGATAGATACGTACCTCGATCCAATCGCACACGACTTTGGCAAAGACAAGCGTGTCGTATGCTTCAAGGGTGGGTGTGGCTTTTCTTCGTTGTGTGCGAACGGAGGAGGGTGGGGTGGTAACAGGAGAAGAGGGGGAGGAGGGGGGGAAAGAGGGGGGGAGGAAGTGGTGGTGGTGGTGGAGGAGGAGGAGGAGGAGGAAGAAGAAGAAGAAGAAGAAGAAGAAGAAGAAGAAGAAGAAGAAGAAGACAGGGAGCAGGACGATGTGTCGTTGTTCCGGTCTGAAGTGCCACCGTCAGAATAGTCGTCGGCTGTACATGCGTGCATACATACATACATACATACATACATACATATGTATGTATGTATGTATGTATGTATGTAATGTATGTATGTAATGTATGTATGTATGTATGCATGCATGTTATGTATGTATGTATGTATGTATGTATGTAATGTATGTATGTATGTATGTATGTATGTATGTATGTATGTAATGTATGCCACGCATGCATACACAGCAGCGCAAGCACAAGCCGACGACAACTCTGAGAGAATATGCATGTATGTATGTATGTATCTTACATACATAAATACATACATACATACATGCATACATACATACATGCATACATGCATACATGCATACATACATAAACATATACGCATACACCTCTACATACATATACACATACATACACATACATATACACATACGTATACACATACATATACACATACATATACACATACATATACGCATACATATACACATACACATACATATACACATACATATACACATACATACATAACATTACATAACATTACATACATATACACATACATACATAACATTACATAACATTACATAACGTTACGTTACGTTACGTTATGTTACGGTACGGTACGGTACGGTACAGTACAGTACAGTACAGTACAGTACAGTACAGTACATTACATTGCATTACATTACATTACATTACATTACATTACATATACATACGTTGGGGAGGCATTGTTGACGACTGCATCACTTCGGAACCTACTTCATGCATGTATGTATGTATGTATGTAGGTATGTATGCATGTATGCATGTGTGTATGTACGTACGTACGTATGTATGTATGTATGTATGTATGTATGTATGTATGTATACATGCATACATCCATGTTCGTGTATATATTTCTGAATATACCTATTTCCACTTTCCCAAGCGACAGCCATCGCGCAACCGCCTCTTCCTCTTCCTCGTCCTCTTCCCCTTCCTTGTCCTGAACACCGCCCGCTGCCTCTTTCGCGCCATCCGGCAGGGACATTTTGGCAACGTCCGCTGCGCAGCCCACGGGCACTTTGAGCGAGTCCACGGCCCAGATATAGTCTATGCGGTGGCCTTGACGCGTGTCGCCCGTGTACGTACCACGCGGCAACAGACCTGACAATAGTATATTATGCGGCTAGCCACAAATTTGACGTGTTTTGCGGGCGAGCCGAGCCCGGGCCGGCGAGCGCGCAAAACACGTCAAATTTGGCGCGCCGCACATGTAATTTAATGGGTAACCTGACCACATTTTGTGGAGGTGACCGATTAAATGATAACAATAATAATAATAATAATAATAATACTAATAATAAAACTATATCTGAGGCGTACTGATGCAGCTAATGGCATATCCTCAACGGACATAAGCCTCCAATACCCTTGTTCGAGGTCCTCCACCCCCCCGTGTCAGTCTCTCGCCTAATGATCGGGGCCACCGATGGAGCTCCTGAGGGCAAGACTGCACTAAGCGGAGGTTATTCCGCAGTCCCAGCAACCTCTTGCAAGACGTCACCGAATGTGCAAGTGCATACACCAAGCGCGGTTGCTAGAGCTGCCTCGAAACCCCACCCATAACAATCTGGTGTCTGCTGGGTCCTGGGCTATCAACCAGCATATGCGGAGTTTAAGATCTTTTACGCGCGCAACGACCCTCCTCCCCAGCATCTACCACCAAAGGGTTATGAGTTGGCGTCACAGTTTAACGCCTTGAGGCCATTGGGCTGGAACTCTGTTTAGCAAGTGTGACTAGGTTTTTTCATCGGGATTTCCCTCAAATATGTCACAGTCAACACTCCAAGGCATATTTACTATATCTGAGGCGTACTGATGCAGCTAATGGCATATCCTCAACGGACATAAGCCTCCAATACCCTTGTTCGAGGTCCTCCACCCCCCCGTGTCAGTCTCTCGCCTGATGATCGGGGCCACCGATGGAGCTCCTGAGGGCAAGACTGCACTAAGCCGAGGTCATTCCGCAGTCCCAGCAACCTCTTGCAAGACGTCACCGAATGTGCAAGTGCATACACCAAGCGCGGTTGCTAGAGCTGCCTCGAAAATAATAATAATAATAATAATAATAGTGTATCTCCTGCCAATTGCTGAGCCAAAAGGCCATGTGCATCCAGTCCTCCATTCCATAAGGAAAGTCTCCACACCAATCGGTGGAATAAAGGAAGTGACGGCATAGAACATTACTATAGGAGCTTTATACCAATCAGCCCATGGAAAGGACCGATGGCCTATGTACTCCCTAATAATAATAATAATAATAATAATAATAATAATCATAATAGTG
>WBZZ01002676.1:105000-107500 GCA_019918135.1 Paulinella micropora | reverse complement strand
ATAGATAGATAGATAGATAGATAGATAGATAGATAGATAGATAGATAGATAGAAAGAAGTCGGTTAGTCTACCTCGTCCACATTGGAACCGAAGCAAGTATGTATGCATGTATGTATGTATGTATGTATGTATGTATGTATGTATGTATGTATGTATGTATATATGCATGCATGTATGTATGTATGTATGTATGTATGTATGTATGTATGTTAGTCTACCTCGTCGACATTGGACCCCCACATCTCCTATCTTTCTTTATGTATGTATGCATGTATGTATGTATGTATGTATGTATGTATGTATGTTAGTCTACCTCGTCGACATTGGACCCCCACATCTCTTGCAACGCCTATGTATATATATATGTATGTATGTATGTATGTATGTATGTATCGACATTGGACCCCCACATCTCCTGCAACGCCGAAACATATATATATATATATATATATATATATATATATATATATATATATATATGTATGTATGTATGTATGTATGTATGCATGCATGCATGTATTTATGTATGTATGTATGTATGTATGTATGTTATGTATGTATGTATGTTATGTATGTTATGTATGTTATGTATGTATGTATGTATGTATGTATGTTATGTATGTTATGTATGTTATGTATGTTATGTATGTATGTATGTATGTATGTATGTATGTATGTTATGTATGTACGTATGTTATGTATGTTATGTATGTTATGTATGTTATGTATGTTATGTATGTATGAATGTATGCATGTATGTATGTATGTATGTAATGTATGTAATGTATGAATGTATGTATGTGTGTATGTATGTATGTATGTATGCATGCATGCATTATGTATGTATGTATGTATGTGTATGTATGTATGTATGTATGCACGTATGCACGTACGTACGTACGTATGTATGTATGTATGTATGTATGTATGTATGTGTGTATGTATATATGTATGTATGTGTGTATGTATGTATGCATGCATGCATGTATGTATGTATGTATGTATGTATGTATGTATGCACGTATGTATGCATGTATGCATGCATGTGAGTATGTATGCATGTATGTATGCGCTGTATGCTACCACTAGGTCAAACGAGGTGCTTAACATCCCGATGCCTTGTGCGCGCTTCTTGTGGTCAGTGCAGCCTTAGGTACAGGTAGGTAGGTGGGTAGGTGGGTAGGTGGGTAGGTAGGTAGGTAGGTAGGTAGGTAGGTGCTTAACATTCCGATGCCTTGTGCGCGCTTCTTGTGGTCAGTGCAGCCTTAGGTACAGGAAGGTAGGTGGGTAGGTGGGTAGGTAGATAGGTAGGTAGGTAGGTAGGTAGGTGCTTAACATTCCGATGCCTTGTGCGCGCTTCTTGTGGTCAGTGCAGCCTTAGGTACAGGTAGGTAGGTGGGTAGGTGGGTAGGTAGGTAGGTAGGTAGGTAGGTAGGTGCTTAAGATTCCGATGCCTTGTGCGTGCTTCTTGCGGTCAGTGCAGCCTTAGGTACAGGTAGGTAGGTGGGTAGGTAGGTAGGTAGGTAGGTAGGTAGATAGGTGCTTAACATTCCGATGCCTTGTGCGCGCTTCTTGTGGTCAGTGCAGCCTTAGGTCTAGGTAGGTAGGTGGGTAGGTGGGTAGGTAGGTAGGTAGGTAGGTGCTTAACATTCCGATGCCTTGTGCGCGCTTTTTGTGGTCAGTGCAGCATTAGGTACAGGTAGGTAGTTGGGTAGGAGGGTAGGTAGGTAGGTAGGTAGGTAGGTAGGTAGGTGCTTAACATTCCGATGCCTTGCGCGCGCTTCTTGTGGTCAGTGCAGCCTGCAGACAGAGATAGATGGATAGGTAGGTAGGTGGGTTGGTAGGTAGGTGGAGGTAGGTAGGTAGGTGGAGGTAGGTAGGTAGGTGGAGGTAGGTAGGTAGGTGGAGGTAGGTAGGTAGGTAGGTAGGTAAGTGGTCAGTGCAGCCTGCAGACAGAGATAGATGGACAGGTAGGTAGGGGCAGGTAGGTGGGTTGGTGGGTAGGTAGGTAGGTAGGTAGGTAGGTAGGTAGGTAGGTGGGAGATAGATGGATTGGTAGGTAGGTAGGTAGGTAGGTAGGTGGGTAGGTAGGTAGGTGGTCAATGCAGCCTGCAGACAGAGATAGATGGATAGGTAGGTAGGGGCAGGTAGGTGGGTAGGTGGGTAGGTAGGAAGGTGGGTAGGTTGATTGGTTGGTAGGTAAGTAGATAGGTAGATAGGTAGATAGGTGGGTAGGCAGATAGGTAGATAGGTAGGTAGGTAGGTAGGTAGGTAGGTAGGTAGATAGATAGGTAGATAGATAGATAGATAGATAGATAAATAGATAAATAGATAAATAGATAGATAGATAGATAGATAGATAGATAGATAGATAGATAGATAGATAGATAGATAGATAGACTGGCATACATACATACATACATACATATATGCATCCGTACATACGTACGTACATACATATATACATAACATACATAACATACACATAGGTACATACCT
>WBZZ01002676.1:97500-100000 GCA_019918135.1 Paulinella micropora | reverse complement strand
TACATACATACATACATGCATACATACATACATACATACATACAATAATGCATACATACATACATATACATACATACATACATACATACATACATACATACATACATACATTAACACATACATACATTCATATACATATACATTTACATACATACATACATACATACATACATACATACATACATATACGTACGTACATACATACATGCATACATGGCAAACCTGCGACAGGGAGGGAAACGGGGTGAAGGAAGAAGAGGAAGAAGAAGTAAAGGAAGAGGAAGGAAATTGCTTGGTAGCGGTTGGGCTGGTGGAAGAAGCAGATGATGAAGAAGAAGAGGGGGGAGGAAAGGAAGAGGAAGGAAACTGAGGTTGCTTGGGGGAGAAGGACGAGGAGCGAGGGAGGCTTTTGTTGCTGCTGTTGTTGCCATTTGTGTTGTTGTTGTTGTTTTTGTTCTTGTTGTTGTTGTTGTCGTTGTTGTTAGTTCCATTCGCGCTGTTGTTCTTGCTTTTGTTCCCGTTCGTGCCGTTGCTGTGGCTGGCCTCTGCCTTCGCTGCAGATATAGATATAGATATAGATATAGATTAGATATAGATATAGATAAAGATATATAGTGCCGTTGCTGTGGCTGGCCTCTGCCTTCGCTGCAGATGCAGATATAGATATAGATATAGATATAGATATAGATATAGATATATAGTGCTGTTGCTGTGGCTGGCCTCTGCCTTCGCTGCAGATGTAGATATAAATATAGATATAGATATAGATATAGATATAGATATAGAAATAGATATATAGATATAGATATACAGATATATAGATATAGATATATAGATATATAGATATAGGTCTGAACCTGCTGCCTCGCTTGGTAGAGTTAAAGGGTGTACCAGCAACACTTCGTCCGTCTCAACCACCTAAGATAGATAGATAGATAGATAGATAGATAGATAGATAGATAGATAGATAGTGGATAGATCAGATAGATAGTGGATAGATAGATAGATAGATAGATAGATAGATAGATAGATAGATAGATAGACCAAAGCGGCAGCAGTTGCAACGGCAGTGGTCGATCTGGCACATCGCAGTGGTTGCTGCTTCGAATGCGCTGCTGGTTTCGCTTGTTGTTGTTGTTGTTGTTGTTGTGGCTTGGGTGTGGTTGACACGGCCAGGCCCAAGAGCGAGGTGGTGAGTGGGGGAGGACGAAACAGCGACAAGGCGGGGTACGAGGTTGATGATGATGATGATGATGATGATGATGATGATGTGGTATGCGCTGTCGCCAATGCTGGGCGGTGCTGCCTGCTGGTGTCTCCATTGTTCACGCCTGTAGTCTGGGCTGGGGTGGCGGTGGCGGTGTCCCCATTTTTCACGCCTGTTGAGTGGGCTGGGGTGGCAGTGGCGGTGGAGGAGGGCCGGGCCGGCCCGGCGAGTGCGAAGTGAGATTCTATGTGCGCGCTGAGAAGAAGGGAGGAAACTATAGGAACAGCGTCTGCGTCTTCGTCCGAATGCTGTGAGGCTGACACATAACAAACAGACGTAGATAGATCGATCGATCGATCGATCGATAGATCGATAGATAGATAGATAGATAGATAGATAGATAGATAGATAGATAGATAGATAGATAGGAAACTATAGGAACTATAGGATAGATAGATAGATAGATAGATAGATAGATAGATAAGATAGATAGATAAGATAGATAGATAGATAGATAGATAGATAGATAGATAGATAGATAGATAGATAGACATACATACATTACATACATACATGCATACACACATACATACATACATACATGCATACATACATATACATACATACATAGATACATACATAGATACATACACACATGGATACATACACATATAGATACACACATACATACATAGATATAGATACATGCATACATGCATTGCATGCATGGTTACATACATACATACATACATGCATGCATACATGCATACATACATACCATACATAGATACATACATACATGAATACATACATACATACATACATACATGCATGCATGCATATACACATGCACGAATACATACATATACATATACATACATGCACACATGCATATATACATACAGCATACATACATACATACATGCATACGTAGATACCTGATTCAAAGTCGACCTCGGTGGGTTGCGAGAGAGAAGCGAAGAAGGATGGTGAAGAAGAAGAAGAAGAAGAAGAAGAAGAAGAAGAAGAAGAAGAAGAAGAAGAAGAAGAAGAAGAAGAAGAAGAAGAAGAAGAAGAAGAAGAAGAAGAAGAAATGTCACGTTCGCTACTACACGCCTCGCAGAGTGTCGCCTGGAGATGGATAGACAGATAGATAGATAGGTAGGTAGGTAGGTAGATGGATAGATAGATAGATAGATAGATAGTTAGATAGATAGATATATAGGTAGGTAGGTAGGTAGATAGGTAGGTAGGTAGGTAGTTTGTCTTCTATCTATCTATCTATCTATCTAT
>WBZZ01002676.1:92500-95000 GCA_019918135.1 Paulinella micropora | reverse complement strand
AGTTTGTTTCCGCAGAAACATCCAAATAAAATTTATAATGCCAATATCTGCTTCTATGGCCCGACAAGCCAACATGTTAACCCTCTGTTTTCTGCAAGCGCGATTTTCTCTCTTCTCTCTTCTCCCTTCTCCCTCTCAGACTCCTCTCTCTTCTCTCTTCTCTCTTCTCTCTTCTCTCACTTCTCTCTTCTCTCTTCTCTCTTCTCTCCTCTCTTCTTCTTCTTCTTCATTTTTATTGAGAGAACAATTTTACAATTGGACTCAGGGAACGTCCACGTGAAAAGTATAGCTAGTAAGTTATACCTTTATCTAAGGTGGAAACCTAGTTATTCAGTACTAGTTGAGCGTATTAAGGAAGATATCGATATTAAATTAGTATTCAGCTGCTCAGTATTAATATTATATTATAGTTATTAAAATTAATATTTCTGTTTAGATATATTGTGCGGTGATATTAATATTATGTTGTTATGTTATGTATATATGTTATTGTAAAGGTGTAGTCGTTTATGTGCGGCGGCCCCCCCTCTCTTTTCTTTTCCATCTAGAAGAAGTGAAAGAGAGAGAGAGAGAGAGAGAGAGAAAAAGGAGAGAAAGAGAGAGAGAGGGGGGAGTTGAGAGTGGGCGTGGTTGACCATATACGTCGATTGATCCGGAGAGTTCTCCTTCAGGTAGTAGACAAAGGAGCAAGCTTGGTGTTCCCTTTCTCTCTCTCTCTCTCTCTCTCTCTCTCTCTCTTTTTTTTTTTTTTTTTTTTTTTTTTTTCGCGCGTGTGCATATGTTACATATATTATGATGTTTGTTGATGTTTTAGTAGATATGTCATTAGTGCTTTTTTGAATGGCTTTATTTTTGTTTCATCTGTTATATGTTTTGGAATTGATTTCCATTGATCTGCAAAGATCTTGGTGAGGTATGGGTCTTTGTGGTTAACAAAGAGGC
Source organism: Paulinella micropora (assembly GCA_019918135.1). Taxonomy (NCBI): domain Eukaryota; phylum Cercozoa; class Imbricatea; order Euglyphida; family Paulinellidae; genus Paulinella; species Paulinella micropora. The sequence continues at coordinate 94,058 of WBZZ01002676.1, read as the reverse complement.
TGCCTTTTGTTGAGTATCGGGTTTTGTATGGATGTATGGTATTGATTGGTGTAAATGTGTTATTGTGGAGTGGTCTGTTGAGGTGTTTTTTAGGGTAAATGAATGGGTGATTTTCTATGCATACACGGAGGGTGTATAGGTGGGTGATGTCGAGTAGTTTGAGTTGATTTAGGATTGGTTTGGTATGTGCGCGGTAGTGTGTTTTTGCAATTATTCTGATTATTTTTTGTGTATTTTTATGAGTGGTTGTATATATTTCTTTTTGTTGTCATGCGTCCCCCAGATGGAGATGTTTTGTATGAGGTGTGGATATATGTGTGTGTAGTATAGTTGTTTCATTGTTTTGGTGTTTAGATATTTTTTAGCATATAATAATGAGTTGATTGTGGGTTGGAGTTTACGGATTATGTTGTTGATATGTTGGTCATATTTAAGGTTATGTTGTAGTGTTATGCCCAGGAGTTTTGCGTGTTGGCATTGCTCGAGGGTGTGGTTGTTTATTGTTATTGTGATATTTTGTTTTGTTTTATGGAAAATTGTGTATGTTGTTTTTGTTGGGTTGGGTACTAGGTTATTAGAATGGAAGTAGTTTATTAGCTTAGTTATTTCTGTTTGTGTTTTTTGTTGTAAGTCTGTAGGAGTTTTTGCCGTTATTATAAGTGTTGTGTCGTCTGCATATGTATATACTGTTCCTTGTTGTATGATATTGATTATGTCGTTAATATAGAGTAGGAAGAAGGTGGTGGATAATGTGCTGCCTTGTGGGATGCCATGTGTGATGGTGCGTTTGTGGGACTTGGCATATTGTGTGTGGACTTCTTGAATGCGATTTGAGAAGTAGGATTCAAAGAACTTGACTGTGCCTTCGTTGAAATTAAAATTTCGTCGAAGTTTGTCGAGTAACTTTGAATGTTCTACTGTGTCGTATGCTTTCGAGAGGTCTACGTAAAGAGCTAGTACTAGCTCTTCTTTATCTTTATGTTTTTGTATTTGGTTTATTATGGTTTGGACTGTCTCTTCTCTTTCTCTTCTCTCTTCTCTCTTCTCTCTTCTCTTTCTCTTCTCTCTTCTCTCTTCTCTTCTCTCTTCTCTCTTCTCTCTTCTCTCTTCTCTCTTCTATTCTCTCTTCTCTCTTCTCTCTTCTCTCTTCTCTCTTCTCTCTTCTCTCTTCTCTCTCCTCTCTTCTCTCTTCTCTCTTCTCTCTTCTCTCTTCTCTCTTCTCTCTTCTCTTCTCTCTTCTTTCTTCTTTCTTCTCTCTCTTCTCTCTTCTCTCTTCTCTCTCTTCTCTCTTCTCTCTTCTCTCTTCTCTCTTTCTCTCGTTCCCCCCCTTCTCTCTTCTCTTCTCTCTTCTCCCTTCTCTCTTCCCTCCCTCTTCTCTCTTCTCTTTTCTCTTAGTACTTCTCTTCTCTCTTTTCTCTTAGTACTTCTCTTCTCTCTTTTCTCTTAGTACTTCTTCAATCTTCTCTCTCCTTTCTCCGCTCTCCTCTCTGCTCTGTCTCTCTTCTCTCCTCTCTCCTCTCTCTCCTCTCTTCTTCCTCCCCTCTCCTCTCTTCCCACC
>WBZZ01002676.1:75000-87500 GCA_019918135.1 Paulinella micropora | reverse complement strand
AACTATTATACTGATCAAGGAGTCCAGGCCCACGTGAGAGTCTAACTCAGTTTCCGAAGCCTCAGCCTCGGGCTGATTGATTCACTGAATCAAGTAAGTTATCGTGGCAGCCCCGCGCTGCCGCGAGCCTGAGTCTGCCCACTCATTACGCAAGCAGTGTTTTATTAATAATAGAATACTTGCCACTCGTAGAGCTGAGTGGGAAGCTGAGCAGAATCGACTCTGAGAGGTATGAAGAGATACAAAAAGAAAACATGAAGTTTTTGCCGGTTCTGGTCACATCGAAAAGAATATATTTATTGATGCCTATTCTTTTGTAGGCTCAGATATTGTAGGTAAATATTTGCTACTTTCAACGGAATCTATCTCTCAAACGCAGAGTTTAGGGAAGCTACCCCGCTAAGTGTAAAGAATAACCGAAGAAAAGACTTTTAATAACTTTGGGTCACACAAAGTGTTATGACCTTAACAGAATGGTAATACTCATTTGATTCTAGGCATTCCAGACTATGATTCGCGAATACTCTAGAAAGTGTCCTTGTCAGTAATAAAGGTATTAATAACTGTCCGGCCTATGAACCTGCTTGTGACTAAGACTATCTAAATTAACGGTAAATTGACTAGGTGGAGTAACGGTTATTAATAGTGCATTACAACGCTCCCCCTTAGGCGCAAGTCATAGGCTATGTATACATGAAAAATAGTGGTGAGGATCAGTTATGGGTAACCCGAAGATCTGAAGGTCATCAACTCCCAATGATGACATCACATCCTCTATGTATGTATATATGTAGTCATGCAGTCACGGTAACATGTATGAAGTATGTATGCGTTCAAAAAATTGCAAGCGCTTCCCTTAGAGGGTAGCAAAATCGAAAAATTTTAAATTTCCTATTCTAGGACAGAAAGAAGGATAGAAAGAATTTGAATTGGGATAGCCTCGCCGCCGGCCTCGCGCGGCAGTCGGCGATCCAATCTCGACTCGACGGCTCTGGAGCCCTGTGCAAAACAAAGCTGCTGCAACAAGCAACAAACTGCCGCTGACAAAACACTCAAAGCAAACATAAGTGAGTGGGCATGCAAATCCCGAAATCAATCGATCTTTACCGTAAATTTGTTAACGGTAAATACTCGAATTGTTCTTTCTGTAAATATTTTGTCATTACATCACCTATCTGCTTCTTCGTACCTACTTTTATGAACTTAATCTCACCGTCTCTCTGTAGGTGGTGCATAAAGTGTAATTCTAAAGGTAAGTGTTTAGTTCTATTTCCTGACATACCCCTCTCTGCAGCTAAGATTGTTTGAGAGTTATCCTCAAATAATTCTATCGGGCTCTTTTGGGCTATGTTTAGCTCTTGTGTGATGTGTTTCAGTGCAAGTCCCTCTCTAATGCACTCAATTGCTGCAAATATTTCAGCATCATTGGAACTCAGGGCGATGCGACTCTGTCGCTTTGATAACCATGCAAATGGATCGCTGTCCCATACGATCACGAATCCAGTGCGGGACTTCCCTGTTTTCTTACAAACTTTGTGAGCCGCGTCGGGTCGGGCAACATGGAAAGTTTTGGATAGGTTGTCCCTTCCTGCTCTGACTTAGGCTCATGGCAAGCTAAACCTCGATAAGAGTTAACTAAATAACGAAAGATTCTGCCTAACATCGCATAAGTTATTCCCTTATAAATAGTTTGCATGACACTTGCCGAATTTAGTGCTTGTTCTATATCGGGTCTTGTCATCTTCGCGAGAAATAGCAAACGACCAACTAAACTAGGAATTCAAAATTTTCGCAAGCTGGCTGATTCCGACATCGGTTCCGTGAAGTGTTCTTGCGCTGGAGTACTGACGGGTTTAGCAGAATCGTAAACCTACCTCTTTTAGTATCTGCTGCTGATATTTTCGCTGATGCAAAATGATTTTCCCGTTCGATTGCTCTATCTCTATTCCTTTGAATTCACGGGCTATACCGAGTCTTTTGAGCGGGAAAAACGCTCATATGCTTGCTTGTTTGGTGCTGTAAACGACAAGTCATCTACATGAAATATCCCTACTATCGCTTCTCTTAAAGCTTTATCATTTTCTACAAACATACATAAATCAGAATCTAGCAGTCTAAAACCTAGCTCCTCTAACTTGGGTGCTAATATCTCATACCATCTTCTTCCTGCCTGAGGTGCGCCATATAGGGCACCATCTATACGCCATATCATCCCCCTCATGCCCTTCTTTGTCTACACTCTCTGGCGCATATGCATAAACAGGGTCATTCATACGAGCATTCAGGTATGCATTTTTAAAATCTATGCCGTATAGTTTGTGTTTGTGCCAGGCAGCTAGTTTGGCGAGGAATAAAAGTGAATGGTGCGCGGCGCAAGGAACAAAGAGCTGATCTGGGTTATAGTTGACACCGGGTTCTAACATATCTCCCCGTAAAGCTAAACGAGACTTTATGAACTTTTTCCCGTTCTCATCTAACTTTACTTTGTGAACCCATGTCAATCTAACTATCTTACTAACTCCTGCCTTGCTTGCCTCCTTATGGGGTACCCATGTGTATGTGTTAAAGGATTGAAGAGCTTTTAGCTCTGCTTTCATACCCTCTAAAACATCTTTAGCTGTCAAACCTGCCTCTATGACATCTTTTGGGTACTCTGACGTCTACATACAAATAAAAATCACGAATCTCATCTGCCACCATACGGTCATCGCATAAAAACATATTAGCGGGACTTTGCAACGGGTATTCGGGATCCTTCATGGAGTATTTGAGGATTTCCGAATTCGTTCTCTTCGTCCTCAAACTTAACTATGTGGGTGGGCTGAGGTCTGTCTCTTGCTATGAGTCTACCTCTGGGGTCACTCACTCTGCTGACTACCCCTACCCGTACTATGCTCTCCCATCCCACACCGTACTTTTTCTTCGCCCATCCATCTCCCCATGCACGCGCTGGCACTCTTACTACCTTACCTATCAGCTCTTGAGCCTCTCTCATTTCTCTCTTGGCCTCATTGCTAGGGGTATATCTCTCTACCGCCTTGCGCTGCCTTTTACTGGGGATTATGTTACTCTCCGTTACTCTCTGACTCTGCTCCCACGTTAATCCCTTAGATGGTGGTGATTTTTCTTCGTATGCTCATCTTTCATGTATTTTTAGTGGATCTGTTGGATCTTGTTTATTTTCATGTTCTTGTGGTTTGATCTTGTGCTCTGTGGGTGATTGTTGTGGATAATGTGGCTCTGGACTTGCGTGTAGGCGTGTATGTTTGTGATCCAGTGTATTCTTCTCCACATGCTCATTCTCATATGCGTGTTCATTCTCATTCGCATCGACATCAACATTCTCTATCTCCCCCTCAGTTTCATCAAAGTGTGTTGTTGGGTCGTCGTTGTTGACGGTGTGCGGTGACTTAGGTGATTGAGGTGGTGACTGGGGTGGTGATGCTTGTGGAGATGTGTGAGGTTGCTCGCTCTCATTTTCATTATCCCCCTCAGAGTCATCAGTATCCCATGACACCAGTTTAGGAGGATGAGCTTGTTTACCGATTTTGTGAATATTAAATCTTACATCTCTCACTCCGGAAATTAACTTCTTACCATCCCATACGCGGTATAGTTCCCGAAATAGATCATATCCTACTAGCATCACCTTTTCCCCTCTGTACTCTTCCTTCCGCACTTTAGTCTTAGGTACATATAACACACCCATGCATCCTATTGGTTTTAAGTGAAAGAGTGCTGGTTTTCTACCTAACAGCTGTTCATAAGGCGAGATTCCTTTGCGTTCCCCGTGAATTGCCGGTAGTATGTTGTGAATGGTTGTGGCTGCGTGTTCTAATTCTGCCCAGAATTGCGGCGGTAATTTAGCGTGATATCTCATTGCTCGTGCAGGCCCCGCCGTAATATCATTCACTTTTTCCGCAATCGGATTCCAGTCTTTATCGTTTGTCGCGGAAGTTTTCAAATAAAGCGAATATTTTTCCATCACTTAATGACTTCCTCCGGAATATCAAATTCTTGATCTGCACGAATTTCTTTTACTTTGTTTCTTGTCTGTCTCTCATAAAAGGCTACAGCTTGTTTTAAACAATCTACAAACTCATTCTTATGGGCAAGTAAAAGTCAAGAATGAACATTGAGTAGTCGTCGGTGACTGAAAATTTATACCGTTTACCACCTATTGATCTAGTTGCCTACGGTCCTGATGTGTCTATGTGTAGGATTATACCTGGCTTTTGGGCTCTTTCTATCTTATTAACTGCAAAACGTGGCAAACGTTTAGACTTTCCTATCATGCAAGATTCGCAGAATCTCACATCGCTCTCGTCACCAACTAACTTATGTTCAAAATTTTTGCCAATAGGCGCATCTTTGTTAACCCATAATGCCCACAGGCATAATGAAAAAGCTTGATTTCTATCTTTCTAGGTTTGTCTGACTTTCTGGGGTAAGCTTCGTATAATACTATATCTACGTGTAATTCTTTCTCTCTCTTATTGACTTTATGCTTACTTATCTCCTTTTTGTTGTCATTTGTGGGGCCTCCCTGCCCTTCTACCCCCTTGTCGCGAAAGGATCATATCTTTCGTTGATTTTCAATGGTTCATCATATTCGTCATCCCATCTATATATCATACTTTTAGTTAACCTCCCTTACTAGTATATCACTCTCGTTAATGTGGATTGGGTGTTTGAGTATTACTAGCTGTCCGTTTTGGTGGATGACTGATCTGTTGTGTTTGTGGTCCATCTGTCCTGTAAAGACTATGCTAACTGGCAAGGTAGTGTCGAGTAACATCTTCTTTTCTACTGCTCTAGGCCTTCCTTTCTCATCTATCACTGTCAGCCTAGCTCTTCCTGACTGACTCAACTCCCTCTCTCCATTACCTGTCAGCAGCTCTACTGGGTCTATCTCATCGACATCCATCAATCTGTCTTCTTTGCATGATATGTCTGTGCTTGCTCCACTATCCTGTACTGTCATGTCTCTCTTTTTCATCACTCTTTTTTCTCACATGTATCAATATGTGCTCTGTCTCCCCTTCTGTCTCTGTCTCTGTTTCTGTCTCTAGTTCTCCCTCTCCTCTACCCTCACTTTCTCCCTCTTCTGTGATTTGTGGAGGTGTAGTGATTGGACTCTGTCTGACTGCTCTATCCAAGTACACTCCTTCTATTGCTCTTACAATGTCAGTCAAAAAGTCATCTCTCTCTAGCTCGCCACTCACAACACGCATCACTTCTCCATTCATTCCCCTCACGCACTCATTCATCAACGTTTTAGCTATTTCATTTATATCTTTGAAGGTGATGACGGGAGGGTTGATGGGTTGCGTGTTTGTAGTTTGTGTTGGTGGGAGTGCTGTGATTGGTCTAGAACTAGAAATTTGGAGTTTTGTGAGGTGGGACCTACTTGATTGCCGAACTTGTTGGCGGAAGTGGGACCCAGTCGTTGCTTCCCTCAACCACTCCACTCTCTTCGCTCCCTTCTTTGCTCTGGCCGGTCCGCTGACTAGAAAATGGATTATGTTTGCTAAACTTTTTCTCATGTGGTGGTTGCGGAATATTTTGCGAAACTTGTGGACTTGTGGAAATTTTGGTGTCACGTAAAGTTTCAAATTCCCCGAAAACGAGTCTTTGTGAAATTTTATGAGACTTTTCCAATGCAGCAGCTTTAAGACCTCGCTCGTCTGGGTAGTAAGGAGAATTGGGGGGACGCAACCCGGGACTTACCGACAAATCCAACTCCGGGTGATCTGAGTCTTGTGTGGCGTGATATCCGCAGTACCTCGCATAAGATAATCGTTTCGCGTGATTTTCGTATACTCCCTTTCCTTTTGATTTTTCAACGGAAACATTACACGGTTTTTTGCGTCTGTTTATTCCGGCACATTTTGTGTCAGGCGTGACTCCGTAAGAACTCTCAAGCCTCAAAGGAGTTTCGTTAGGGTTAGGGATGACTGGGAAACATCGTGGGGTGGCGGATACTAACCGCACTTCCTTGCCTTCTTCCCGTAGTGAGGAGGGACCTCGTAGGGTGGCAGATACTAACCGCACTTCCCGTCCTTCTCCACTCTCACTACATCTATTCCCTACCCTAGGTGTGGTCTTTGTATCGTTCAAAAGGGCTTGGGGACTTGTAGACTCGTGGAGTGGTGAGCTTGGTTGCTCATCCTCTTTTTCTCTTTCCTCCTCGTCATCATCGCTCTTATCATAAGTGTTCCCCATGTGGATTAAAGCAACGTTTGTGTCAGAGTCACTTTGTTCGTTTTCGTTTTTGTCGTTGCCTGTTGTTATCAAAGTGAGTGCTTTCTTTTTCTTGTAAAAGGGTTTGTTTTTGTTCTTGCACTTGTTCTTTTGTTCGTTCTTTTCTTGTTCTGTGGACCTGTCTTCTGTTTGATTCCGCTTCAATTTTCCTTCTTTGCGGAACTTTTCCGAAATCACCGGGCAATATCTCATGGTATGGCCTTTGGCATTACATCCGAAACACGTGACTTTGAGTGTCCAGTTTGGAGCTGTCTTTGGTCCCGGTTTATTGTCTCCCCTTTTCCCTTTGTTATCCATTAGGAGATTGGTCTCTTGCTGCTGCTTGCCATCCCGAGACTTCCTGTTGTTATGTTTGCGTATTTGAGCTTTTCTTTCACGGAATTTGTTACGTCTTTCTTTTTCTTCCCACATTTTCCATCTTTCCTTAGATGCTTCGCATGATTCCGAGAAATTTGGTCTTAGTCTGGCCGGGAGATCATAGTGGTCCACCTGAAATTTATCTCCGAAAGCTGGATGGTAGCGCAGTTTCTTAAATAGCTTTCTCTTTGCTTCCTCATCGGAAAATGGCGTCCCACGTAAACTTTCAAGCTGAATTTTCTTTGCGAGAAATTCATTTAGCCAGTCTCTATATCTCTCACCTGCCCTTGGCCTCGTTCTCTCAAACTCTTCCTCTAACATGTACCTACCCGCTCCGGAAATGCATCCCCACTGATCTCTTACTGCTATCAACTCGTCAATGGGTCCTTTCGTCTTCTGTATTCGCAGGAAGTTAGATACATTGTCTTTGGAAAAGGCCACAGACAGACATAACTGCGAAGCTTTCATCCTTTTATAATATTTCTTCTCTTTGCGGATAGCTGTCTTTCTTCTTGTAAGTAGTCTTCTACTTAGTCTTTTCTTCTTCCTCGCTTCTTTCTCTTTCCACTCTCTCTTTTGTTCTGCTGTCATTTTATCCCAATCGTCTGATTGTTTGTGATCTTCTTTCTTTGTCTGGGGTCTCACTCTTCCTCTCAGAGAGGTGTCTGACTCTTCATCTTCCTCACTTTCACTTACGGGTGAGTCGGGCTCTTCTAAGTCTTCTGCCGCCTTAGCACTTGCTTCATCGTAAGGAAAATCCTTTTTGGCTTTAGCTGGGTCGGCCAAGGCCACAGATACCATCTCTGCCACGTGGACAGATACCCCCTGCATGTGCTTCTGAATCTTGCTTGACCAAGGCCAAAAGCTTTGGTCATCGCCCTCGAATATGGGCACTTGACTCAATACGTGCTTCGGCACGCTTGCCTCCTTGTCCAGGCTCATAACCAACGGAATCTATTTCTCAAACGCAGAGTTTAGGGAAGCTCATAACCAACGGAATCTATCTCTCAAACGCAGAGTTTAGGGAAGCTACCCCGCTAAGGGTAAAGAATAACCGAAGAAAAGACTTTTAATAACTTTGGTTCACACAAAATGTTGTGACCTTAATAGAATGGTAATACTCATGATTCTAGGCATTCCAGATTATGATTCGCGAATACTCTAGAAAGTGTCCTTGTCAGTAATAAAGGTATTAATAACTGTCCGGCCTATGAATCTGCCTATGAATAAGACTATCTAAATTAACGGTAAATTGACTAGGTGGAGTAACGGTTATTAATAGTGCATTACAACGACTTTAATATACCCATGTGTCAATCCAGACACAATAAGAGGCAGTTAATAATTCAAATAATACTGATCCTCTTAACCGGGTAACGATAATATTACTGAGAAGTACCGTTACATTTTTTAGACAGGAATATATTATCGTTAGGCGGGACCACTGGAATGGGCTGGTGTTTGCCTTGGTTGTTTTTGGCTTAGCTAGTCTCCCACATTTTCCACCATCTTTGATCCTTATTTAAGAAAGAATTGGGTTACTAGCGGAGTGGCTGAAGTTGGATTGGTTGAGTAAAAGGATAGGCATTATTAAACTTGATATATTCTTTTCTACCGTCCTGAACCGACAAAAGTGGAGTCCCATACCTGTTTTTCTTTTACGCCAATTCAACCAGTCCACTGACACTATTTTTTTATATATAACTAAGGAGAAAGTATATATTGCACAAACTTTGAACGGATAGGGGACTATAGAGAGAACACTGGTGTGTGTGTTTTGTATCTATTTTGCTCACGCTTTTGCCACACATAAGCAGTGGAGAGACAGTGTTGCAAAACATATGTAATTTATAACACTGAAAAAAAAGTTAAGTGCGCGGCCGAATCGATTTTAATTGTATTATATATATATATATCATTAAAGTTTGCATGCGTGAAAAAAGTCTGGCTGAGCAGGAGGAAAAAAAACCAAACAACAGAAACTAGACTCGTTAGCAGAGAAAAGAAAAGCGTCCCCCGACTATGGCAGGAACTCTGGTGTTGTCTTTGTTTCCCCTGACACAGCTGAGGGTCAAACCCAAGGCAAACACCTCCCCCCCCCCCCCCCCCCCCAAGCACTTGTCCGGGCTTCAGTTTTCGAAGACATTGTCCAGAAGGCACAAGAGCAGTTCGACCTTGGGGGTGGTGACCGGGCTCCGAAAAGGCCACCAATCTCTATCCCTTAGGGGTTGGAGTTGGTGTCCATTTTGGACGATGCCAGGGATAACATTATGTGCGACATGCACAAAAACAAGAACTACTACTACGTAACTTGACGTGTCGAGTGCCAAAACCAAGGAAGGAAGCCCAAGTTAAGCCAAGAGCCATGATGTTGAGGAGGCGGAGGATAACCAAGGCTAAGGCGATTGTTGGGCAGCTTTTGGGCGAGGCCCATTGGTTTCACGGACGCAGAGGTGGAGGAGTTCACGCTGCACCACATGAGCCTGAGCGACCAGTTAATGTTGAAGCCTGGCGATAACCAGCAAGCCAAGATCGCCTCGCAAACGTTGCTGCATATGGATTGCAACGTGATGTCCGACCAGCAGGTGACCAATCTGCTGCGGGCAAGTCAGCACCCTTGGTTAACGGTCGCAAAGGTCATCATTTGCTCTCTCTCTCTCTGCTCTGTTCTAATGTTTTTTTTTTTTTTTTTTTTTTTTTTTTTTTTTTTTTTTTCAGTCACTTGGAATCTTTAATGATTGTGATTAAATACATAATAATATAAATAGGTAGAATACGAGATAAGATCAAATATATATATTAATTAAATTATAATATATAAAGGAAGAAATGAAATAATTATATAAGCAGGCAAAAACAGGCAGCCGCAAGGATACGATGAGAAAAAATGAGGAAAGGAAGAGATGCTAAGGCATACATATAGTAAAGTGAGAGATATAACGCGAGTAAGAAGCTGGTCATATTATGGTCTAAATGCCCGAAGCGGTAAATGGCTTTGCTTAAGCTTCCTAAACCCCCCTAGTGATTGTGAGAACTTATGGAGGGAAGGATGCACGTAAGAATCATCAAACTGGAGAATGAGCTTAGCACGCCTCGGGCATGTAGCCCATATGATACGGACCACAAACCCGAGACATACTAAGCACTCCACCAGTGTAGGCAAAACATGCCTACCTCCCCCACACAGTCCCCCACATATTACAAATCAGCCAAATCAAAAGCAAAAAGAAGCAAAAAGAAGGCAAAGAGGCAAAAACATCCAAATCAACCCAACACATACATATACACACATACATACACATACATATATACATACAAAAAAATACACATACATATACACATACATATACACATACACATACACATACACATACACATACACATACACATATTACACACATACACATACACACATAACACATACACATGCACACATACATATACATACACACATATATACATGCACATACAAATACATACACAAATACATACATGTACAACTTACACATACAGATACACATACAGATACACATACACATACACATACACATACACATACACATACACATACACATACATATACACATACATATACACATAACACATGCACATGCACGTGCACAGACATAAACACATACATATGCACATACGTATACATATTCACATGCACATACACATACACATACATATACACATATACAAACACATACATATAACACACACACATACATGTACGCATACACATACACATAACACATACATGTACACATCGCCATGAACATGCACATGCACATACACATATACATACACATATACATACACATACACATACACATACATATACACATATACATACACATATACATACATATGCGCATACACATACATATACACATACACATACACATACACATACATATACACATACACATACACATACACATACACATATACATACACATACACATACACATACACATACACATACACATACACATACACGTACACATGTACATGCACATGTACATGCACATGCACATGCACATGCACATGCACATGCACATATATATAACACATGCACATGCACATATACATACACATACATATACACATATACATACACATACACATACACATACACATACACATACACATATACATATACATACACATGCGTATACACATGCAAAGGCAAGTGCACATACACATGCACATACACATACACATGCACATACAGATGCACAAAAACATACACATACACATACACATACACATACACAATGATACACATATACATGCACATACACATACACATACACATACACATACACATACACATACATATACACATATACATATACATACACATACACATGCACCTGAACATGCACAAGCATACACACACACACACACATACACATACACATACACATACACATACACATATACAAACATAAACATACACAAACACATACACATACACATGCACATACACATACACATACACATACACATACACATACACATACACATATGCATACATATGTACATACACATACATATACACATACACGTACACATACACATACACATACACATACACATACACATACACATACCCATGCACATACACATATGCATACACATACAAATACGCATACTCATACACATACACATACACATACACATACACATACACATACACATACATATATACATACATATATACATACACATACACATACTCATACACATGTACATGCACATGCACATACACATTTTTTTTTTCAGCCACTTGGAATCTTTAATGATTGTGATTAAACTAGCGTCAAATAATTAATTTAAAAAAAAAAAAAAAAAAAAAAAAAGATAATAGATTTTTTTTTTTTTTTTTTTTTTTGAGTTGGCAAAACAACGCAAGGAGTTGACGCAGGAGGTCATCCCCAAGTACGTATACGGTCTTAAAGGTTCGAAAGATTGCAAGTCAGCAGCAGCAGATCCCAACAAAATCATGCTGGGGATGGCGGAAGATGGGGCGTCAGATGTACCGTCGGCAGCTAAGTATTCCGATTGGGGAGGACGGCAGCATGTTGGGCGCAAACCACAGAATGGTCACCTGGGCGATGATGAAATGTTTTGCTTTGGATCAGAAGAGTGAATTGGTGAAGGGCTTCCAGCACCCTACTACTCAGGAGGGAATTTATCCATTGCTCATGTGCAAGTGTAAGGTGGACCTCGTGGAGCTGAAGCAATACGCGGGTCCAGGAGTGCCTCCATGCTCTGAGAGAGAGGTGAGGGGGTGGTGGGGTGTGTCACTTTACATATCTACGCTAATTTTACTACTGCTAACTAATACGAGGGAAATTAAAAGGGTGTGTGGTATGATCCGCTTCAACGTGATGTAATACACCCAAAACCAAATTTTAGGAATGTATACAGGGGCGAAGTGTTTATTCTCACCCCCCCCCCCCCCCCCCCCCGGGAGGGGTTGCTGGGACTTCCGGAAGGAATCAAGAATTATATCATAATAAGATTTCGGGTCCGGCAGAGCCGACGTGTGATAGATTTAGTTAGAGAGGTGTTTTGGCCCGCAGGGCATGTGTACCTGAAACAGTGAGGGGGGGGGGCACCTACACCAACCCCGCGCTGCCGATCCCGCCTCGCCGCGCTGTCGCGCAGCGAGGCGGGGTCGGCAGCGCGGGGTTGGCGTAGGGGGCCCCTTTGCAGTTTATTACACTTGATTTTACACAAACACTACAGTTTGAATAAAAAAAATAAATAACTATTACTAGTGTGAATAACAGGAAATATAATATATATCTATATTTTATTAATTTTTTGCAGCCTTTCTATAACCGATTCTAAGAGAGAGAGAGAGA
>WBZZ01002676.1:47500-57500 GCA_019918135.1 Paulinella micropora | reverse complement strand
TCAACTCCCCCCTCTCTCTCTCTTTCTCTCCTTTTTCTCTCTCTCTCTCTCTCTCTTTCACTTCTTCTAGATGGAAAAGAAAAGAGAGGGGGGGCCGCCGCACATAAACGACTACACCTTTACAATAACATATATACATAACATAACAACATAATATTAATATCACCGCACAATATATCTAAACAGAAATATTAATTTTAATAACTATAATATAATATTAATACTGAGCAGCTGAATACTAATTTAATATCGATATCTTCCTTAATACGCTCAACTAGTACTGAATAACTAGGTTTCCACCTTAGATAAAGGTATAACTTACTAGCTATACTTTTCACGTGGACGTTCCCTGAGTCCAATTGTAAAATTGTTCTCTCAATAAAAATGAAGAAGAAGAAGAAGAGAGAGAGAGAGAGAGAGAGAGAGAGAGAGAGAGAGAGAGACAGAGACAGAGAGACAGAGACAGACCTACAAACAAACACACACACACTCACACACACAGCTACAGCTACACACATACACACACACACAGCTACAGCTACACACACACACACAGCTGCACACACACACACACACACACACACACACACACACACACACACACACACACACACACACACACAACTAGAATGTATGTACTTTGATCGACAACAACTACAAACGCACAAAAAACTTTGCATTGCTTGAAATTCAGAAATCACAGAATATTTTTGACTTCACAGGACTGTAGGCCCCACATTCGTTTGGAAAAAATCATTTCACAACCATGAGCCAGTGACAAATGGGAACGGCGCGACATTTGCCACCACAACCCGCAAAAGTCGATCTTTTTTCAAAAGTCGATCCGTTGATTTTTAGCTCAGACGGTGATGACTTTGAGGTTATCGTTTGTAGGAACGCGATGTCGGATTGAGGAGCGGTTGACACCATTCGAAAGCGGGTGAGACGTAGATTTATATTACATAATTTTCATGTTGAAAAGTCAAGATGATGAGAAGAAAATAATTTTTAAAATTTAACATCTTAATTTCATAAATACAAAATTACTTTGAAAAACTAAGACTCGAAGCGAAATCAAGAATTTAACAGCAGATTTCGATTAATTTTAGTAAAAGAACTCATGCTATTTCTATTGTGAATCGGATGTGCGTAACCTACTTAATTACTAGTAAGAAACCAATAATTTATAACTTAATTTTCCGAAGTTTAACAAACTGCCGTCCAGACCAAGCTCGAAATTGAAATTAAGAGTATTCTTCAATAATAACTTGAAAAATCTTTCTGAATAGGTTTTACTGATTATTAAAGAACGATACTTGCTCAGTGACAACTAGTATTAATAGATAGCAAATTTGACTTTTATATTATATTACTGTAGCAATTAGCTAAAGCTAGAGATATGTATACTGTCTAGCATGATAATTTCCTCGATAGAATCAAGGAAACACTGAAAAATATGTACATGACGTATACATGATTTGTAGCATTGTTAGTACAAAAAATTCGAGCATGAGGTTACGACTGGCCATAGCTAGAATAGGAAAAAAGAATAGGAATTTTGAATTGAAATCGAGCCAGTCTTGGACCTTCACTACATGCTGAGTTGCTAG
Organism: Paulinella micropora; assembly: GCA_019918135.1. Taxonomy (NCBI): domain Eukaryota; phylum Cercozoa; class Imbricatea; order Euglyphida; family Paulinellidae; genus Paulinella; species Paulinella micropora. The sequence goes on along the minus strand of WBZZ01002676.1, from coordinate 55,890 downwards.
AATGTATGATATGACAATAGTTATGTATTTCTATTTAGATTTTGAGTCCTGAGTTATGAATAGAATATGAGAAAAAGAATCGATAGTTATTTCTTAGCCTTGCCCTTAGCCTTGACGTTACAAAATCGTTCGTGTTTTTTTTCGAGAGATCCACATGGCATACAGCCATAACAGGAACGACGACAACAACAATGAAGACAACAGAAACAATAACACCAACAACCGGGGCACTGCCACACCATGAGTCCAAGGCTTGAAGCAACGAACAGCTATGATAATCAAGTAACAATAACAACAGCAACACGAAGTCTCAGCTAAAATTATTAACAAACATATTGACAGTGATAGCCACAACAGCAGCAGAGACTGATACTATTAGCGTACGGAAACAAAACCAAACCCAGAACCACAAGGACAACAGTACAATTTGCAAGAAACAAAAACGTCGTCAATCGCAACAACACCAACAACAACAACACCACCAGCAACACCAACAACAGCGACAACAACAAAAAGTTACAACATAAACGACAAAGGTACAACATCAACAACAACAGCAACAAGTTTGAACGACGACAGCAATAACAACGACAATAACAACAGCGACAAATGATCAACCATCACCGCAAACAAGGACATGGTCAAACGACGAGATCAACCATGTTGTTAAGAACCTTGACAACAAACAATAATACCAATAACAACTGTTAACAACAACAGCAGTAATAACAACAACAACAACAACATGAACAACAACAACATGAAACAACAACAACTGAAACCAAGCGATGAAACGTCAGCAACGAGTACACTGCCAAACGATAAAATGAACTAACAAAAATAAAGGCATCTACAACAACAACCACACAACAAACATCAACAACAGCAACAACAACAACAACAGAAGCAGCAGCAACAACAACAACAACATTGCAACAACACCAAGAACGGCAACGACAACAACTTGAACAACAACGACAACAACAACAACTACAACAACAACGACAACGACAACGACAACGACAACGACATCATGACAACGACGACAACAACAACGACGACAACAACAACAACGACGACAACATTGTTACAGCACCAAGAACGGGAACGACAACAACAACAAAAACAACAACAACAACAACAACAACAGCAACAGCAACAACAATAAGGATGACGACGATGATAACCACGACGACGACGACAACAAGCAACAACAACAACGACAATAACATTATTACAGCACCAACAACGGCAACAACAACAAAACAACAACAACAACAACAACAACAACAACAACGATGACGACGACTATGACGACGACGACGACATCAACAACAACAACAACAACAACAACAATAACAACAACAACGAACAACGAAAACAACGAAAACAACAAAAACAACAAAAACAACAAAAACAACAAAAAGGACAGCGACAACAGCACCAAACAATGATAATTTCAAACAACAACAACAACAACAACAACAACAACAACAACAAAACTAAGAACACTAACACGTTTGCTTGACATGAAGATGCAGCTTCAGAGCTCCTAGAAAAGATATTTTCGTTATGTTGCAGTCACAAAGCCACAGCTACCATCATGGCAGATTCAAAGGTTCAAAGGCGTGCCTTGAAGCCGCTAAGCATCGATCGCGCGCAGCTGCTATATCAAAACAACGCCCATCCCTTAGCAAATAAATCCACACCAACTGCTGCTCGCTGGTGAATGCTTACAAGCACGCAGCACGCCGAAACCACTTTCACAACTTTCAGGCTTACTGTACCTAAAAATACACGAAAAACCTGTGACGTGGAAAAAAAAAAACTGATGAACTTACTCCTACGGGTCCTACGAATGTCCCCAGCTACTTACTTTTGAAATCCAACACCTACAGCGAACACAAGCTCAATCAGATCACCTTCACCACCCGGTGGGTGGCAAGGGCGCGAAAAATCGACAAAATTTTTTCCCTTGTGGAAAAAAGGGTAGATGTAGGAAAGAACAGACCCGTCTGTGAGCTATACTGCACCTTTGCTCGAGGTTATTGGTGGGATCGAAAGCACTGCTAAGGGACTGTTTGTTGGTGCAAGGGCTTTGGCAAAACTCAGTCGTCTCGCAGCATTCATCCTGCCGGAAATCAGAGGCTCGAAATGGAGGGCAGCGAGGTTGGTGGTCGTGTTTGTTTGCTGTTCGACCTGGGACACAGCATGTTTTGAGCCAGAACGATAGTCTAGGCGCCTCTTGATGTCTGTACGCCATGACTATGTAATTTCCTGGCTTGCCTGTGTTTTTTTCGAGGCTGTATCACAACCTGCTTGGTCTGTTGTTTGCGACTGCACACATGCACACCTGCATACACAGAAATACACATACGCATGCATACATTCGTACGCATACGTGCATAGATACATACGTACGCATACGTGCATAGATACATACATTCATGCACGCACAAATACATAAATACATACACACATGCACACATGCATAAAGACATCCACCGTGGGGGCTGCAAATATGATATGCCAGTCTGCCTTTTTGCTGGATGAAAGAACATGCATTTAGTTTGTGTGTAGCGCACGTGTGTGACAAAAATAGTGAGTAAAGAGGATGAATTTGAAAGTCCTGCACCCCACGATAGTCTAGAAGCGCGTCTGGCACTCCCCAGAAAGCTAACCGATGGAGCTGGAAAAGTACCAGTTGCATGGCCCAAGTACAGGCTTTGAAAACATGTCGTGAGATGTGTTCTAGAGGGTGTGTGGAAGACAATCACGTGTGATACTGGCCCAAGCGTCTACTGGCTAGAAATCTGGAGTGCAAGTTTGGGCTGCTTTCTGTGAGGAGCTCTAACCGGCGCAAGGACTGTAAGGTACATGACAAGACACGTCTCCTGGGTCTATTCTATCGATCTGACACGTTTGTGTGTGCGTGGTTGCACGGGGAAGGACGCAAGCTTGCACTGTCTATTCAACATGTGCAGAACTCAGCAGCAGAGCTGTGCATCTCTACCAAGGTGTAGGGCCGTGTTGCAGACATCAATCTTAGGGCAAGCTATTGCGCTAGATCAGGGTAGTTGCATGGCATGCTGTGGGACGTGGGGAAATGCACGCAGAAAATTCGCAGACAGCGCAAGGAGAAAGGTGGTCAGTCAGTCGCAAACAACAGACCAAGCAGGTTGTGATACAGCCTCGAAAAAAAACACAGGCAAGCCAGGAAATTACATAGTCATGGCGTACAGACATCAAGAGGCGCCTAGACTATCGTTCTGGCTCAAAACATGCTGTGTCCCAGGTCGAACAGCAAACAAACACGACCACCAACCTCGCTGCTCTCCATTTCGAGCCTCTGATTTCCGGAAGAAAAGAATGCTGCGAGACGACTGAGTTTTGCAAAGCCCTTGCACCAACAAACAGTCCCTTAGCAGAGCTTTCGATCCCACCAACAACCTCGAGCAAAGGTGCAGTATAGCTCACAGACGGTCTGTTCTCTTCTACATCTACCCTTTTTTCCACAAGGGAAAAATTGTCGATTTTTCGCGCCCTTGCCAAATGTCGCGCCGTTCCCATTTGTCAGCACTGGAAGTGGCCGAAAAGTAAGAAGGGAAAAAATTTGGTCGATTTTTCGCGCCCTTGCCAAATGTCGCGCCGTTCCCATTTGTCAGCACTGGAAGTGGCCGAAAAGTAGGGTGGCCGAAATCAAGTAGTAGTAACTTAGTCGTATTCAATCTATTTTTTATTTTCCATCAGTACTTCAATCTATTTTTTATATTATTTTATTTTAATATTCTTAATGATTTAATTTTCATTGTTATTAAGAATTTGAGAAGTAGGTCACCATCTAGTTAAATCAATAGCTCTTGAGCTAACGATTTGTATGGATGACCAGAAGTTAAGTTAAATTAACTTCATTAAATCGAAGGCCTAGGCCTAGTAGTAGTAGTAGTAGTAGTAGTAGAAGTAGTAGTAGTAGTAGTAGTAGTAGTAGTAGTAGTAGCAGCAGCAGCAGCAGCACCAGCAGCAGCAGCAGCACCAGCAGCCATCAGCAGCAGCAGCAGCAGCAGCAGCAGCAGCAGCAGTAGTAGTAGTAGTACTTTATTATTATTATTATTATTATTATTATTATTATTATTATTATTATTATTATTATTATTATTATTATTATTATTATTATTTTATTTTAATATTTTTAATCTAAGTCATTTTATTTTAATACTTTAATATTTTAATAATTTCTCATTATCTTTAATAACTTGAGACGTAGGTCACCATCTAGTTAAATCAATAGCTCTTGAGCTAACGATTTGTATGGATCGACCAGAGGTTAAATGGTTAACTTCATTAAACCGAAGGCCCAGGCCTAGTAGTAGTAGTAGTAGTAGTTCTGTGTAATACGTTCTGCTCTCCACTCTTATGTTGAAGCTGTAATTCGGGTTAAAACATAAATTTAACGCGGTTATGATTGCAAACACTGCATGATTATCGGGTTATTTTTATCGTTTTTCCCGTTGGCTGAATAAGTAAAAACAGTTACCTTTACTAGCCTAGCCTAGTAGTAGCAGTAGTAGTAGTAGTAATAGCAGCAGCAGCAGATGTAGTAGTAGCAGTAGTAGCAGTAGTAGTAGTAGTAGTAGTGGTAGTAGTAGTAGTAGTAGTAGTAGTAGTAGTAGTAGTAGTAGTAGTAGTAGTAGTAGTAGTAGTAGTAGTGTTAGCAGCAGCAGCAGCAACAGTAGTAGTAGTAGTAGTAGTAGTAGTAGTAGTAGTAGTAGTAGTAGTAGTAGTAGTAGTAGTAGTAGTAGTTGTAGTAGTTGTAGTAGTTGTAGTAGTAGTAGTAGTAGTAGTAGTAGTAGTAGCAGTAGTATAGTAGTAGTAGTAGTAGTAGTAGTAGTAGTAGTAGTAGTAGCAGCAGCAGTATCAGTAGCAGTAGCAGCAGCAGTAGCAGCAGCAGCAGCAGCAGTAGCAGTAGTAGTAGTAGTAGTAGTAGTAGTAGTAGTAGTAGTAGTAGTAGTAGTAGTAGTAGTAGTAGTAGTAGTAGTAGTATCATTATCCCTGAAAGGTGTTGGGAGTAGGGGGCGGGGGTTTGAGGGGAGGGGGAAAATCAAAATTGTGCACCCCCCCCCCCCCCCCCCCTTTTCCGCGTTTGAGGGGAGGGGGAAAATGAAAATTGTGCACCCCCCCCCCCTTTTCCGCACCCCTGTCGGAATAAATCATGGTTTGTGGGAACCAGGAGGAGTTGGGAGCTCATATTTGCAGGGTGGCTAGCCCCAGACTCGATGTTGATGCTGATATGCTTTTTTTGGAATTCACGCAAATATTTGCGTTAGGGGTGTCCTGAATGCCAAAATTCTTTTTTTTTTCGCGCTCCTGTCGGAATAAATCATGCTTTGTGTGAACCAGGAGGAGTTGGGAGCTCGTAATGACAGGGTGGCTAGCCCCAGACTCGATGTTGATGCTGACATGATTTCTTTGGAATTAACGCAAACATTTGCGTTAGGGGAGTGTCCTGAATGTGAAAATTCCTTGTTTTTTTAGCCTATTTTCTGCACCCTCGTCGCAATAAATCATGGTTTGTCTGAACCAGGAGGAGTTGGGAGCTCACATTGACAGGGTGGCTAGCCCCAGACTCGATGTTGATGCTGATATAACTTTTTGGAATTCACGCAAATACGTGCGTTAGGGGAGTGTCCTGAATGCCAAAATTCCTTGTTTTTTGGGATTACTTGCCGGAACCATTAAACGTACCCTGTCGACGGGGAAGGGGGGGGTCCGGGGGGCCCTCCCCCCGGGAACCCAAGCCCTGCAATTGTACGTACCCGTTTTGGTCACGGCACCCAAACCAGAAAATTGAGGTCTTTGTGCCATCAGGCGCCGTTTGCGCATACCAGAGGGATTTAGCAGCTGATATTTGGTGTATCTGACATTTCTTGATGAGCTCTCTTCGAAAATATTAACATTGTGGTGCCGATGGCGTAAAAACCAGAAAATTCAGGTTTTGCGCCACCAGGCGCCTTTCGCGCACACCAGAGGGAGTTTGAGGCTGAGTTTGGTGTACCCGACACCTCTCCATGAGCTCTCTCCGGAGATCCAAAAGCTTTGATGCCGGGTGGCACAAAAACCAGAGATTTTAGGTTTTGTGCCACTAGAGCTTACACTTGCGTTCTGCTGGTACCTCCTCCAATTGAACGTACCCTGTCGACGGGGAGGGTTGGTCCGGGGGGGGGGGGGGGGGGGGGGGGGGCGCTTCGCGAGCACCGCAAACCATCCTTTCAGGTGTTGGCGCAGCCCCTAGTTATTATTATTATTATTATTATTATTATTATTATTATTATTATTATTATCATTATGGACACCGTGATAGCCCTGTGGTCAAGTTCTACCATCTGGGCCCTGTCGCCAGTTCGATTCCCGTCGGTGCCACCAGTATTTTCATTGAACATACCGGTCCGTCTGGAAGTGTTGGAACTGCCCTTGCGGGGTTGTCATTAGAGCCTATCGTCAATTCTTCGTACTCCCCTCACGGGTGAGACGATGGAGGCGCATGTGCAGATTTGCATCAGCCATTGACAGAGAAGAACTATTATTATTATCATTATTATTATTATTATTATTATTATTATTATTATTATTATTATTATTATTATTATTATTATTATTATTATTATTATTATTATTATTATTATTAGGGAGTACATAGGCCATTGGTCCTTTTCAATGGGCTGATTGGTATAAAGCTCCTAGAGTAATGTTCTATGCCGTCACTTCCTTTATTCCACCGATTGGTGTGGAGACTTTCCTTATGCAATGGAGGACTGGATGCACATGGCCTTTTGGCTCAGCAATTGGCAGGAGATACATTATTATTATTATTATTATTATTATTATTATTATTGTTATTGTTATTATTATTAGTATTATTAGTATTATTATTATTATTATTATTATTATTATTATTATTATTATTATTATTATTATTATTATTATTACTATTATTATGGACACCGTGATAGCCCAGTGGTCAAGTTCTACCATCGGGGCCCTGTCGCCAGTTCGATTCCCGTCGGTGCCACCAGTATTTTCATTGAACATACCGGTCTATTTCTGGACCAGTATTTTCATTGAACATACCGGCCCGTCTGGAAGTGTTGGAACTGCCCTTGCGGGGGTGTCATTAGAGCTTATCGTCAATTCTTCGTACTCCCCTCACGGGTGAGACGATGGAGGCGCATGTGCAGAAATGCATCAGCCATTGACAGAGAAGCACTATTACTATTATTATTATTATTATTATATTATTATTATTATTACTATTATTATTATTATCCCTGGAAGGTGTTGGAGAAGGGGGTGGGGGGTTTGGGGGGAGGGGGAAAATGAAAATTGTGTAACCCACCGGGAAAATGAAAATTGTGTACCCCACCCCCACCCCCCCCCCCCCCTTTTCCGCACACCTGTCCCTATAAATCATGGTTTGTCGGAACGACAAGGAGTTCGGAGCTCATATTTGCAGGGTGGTTAACCCCAGACTCGATCTTGATGCTGATATGTTTTTTTTTTAATTCACGCAAATATTTGCGTTAGGGGAGTGTCAAAGCCAAATTTCCTTGTTTTTTTTCGCACTCCTGTCACTATAAATCATGGTTTGTGTGAACCAGGAGGAGTTGGGAGCTCATATTGGCAGGGTAGCTAGCCCCAGATTTGATCTTGATGCTGATATAATTTCTTTGGAATTCACGCAAATATTTGCGTTAGGGGAGTGTCCTGAATGCCAAAATTCCTTGTTTTTTCGGTCTTTTTTTGCACCCCTCATCCCTATAAATCATGGTTTGCGGGAATCAGGAGGAGCTGGGAGCTCATATTGGCAGGGTGGCTAGCCCCAGACTCGATGTTGATGCTGATATAATTTGTTTTGGAATTCACGCAAATATTTGCGTGAAGAGTGTCCTGAATGCCAAATTTCCTTGTTTTTAGCAGTACTTGCCGGTGCCTCCGGCAATTGAACGTACCCTGTCGACGGGGAAGGAGGGGTCCGGGGGGCCCTCCCCCCGAGAACCCAAGCCCTGTGATTGTACGTACGTTCTGGTCGCGGGTGGCACCCACACCTGAAAATTGAGTTTTTTTTTGCCACCAGGCGCCCTTTGCGGCACCTACGGCATTTCAACGTACCCTGTCGAAGGGAAAGGGGGGGGTCCGGGGGAGCCCTGCGATTGTATGTACCCGTTCTGGTCGCGGGCGGCACCCACACCTGAAAATTGAGGTTCTTTGCCACCAGGCGTCCTTTGCGGCACCTCCGGCAATTGAACGTACCCTGTCGAAGGGAAAGGGGGGGTCCGGGGGGCTCTCCCTCCGGGAACCCAAACCCTGTGATTGTACGTACCCGTTCTGGTCGCGGG
>WBZZ01002675.1:0-36499 GCA_019918135.1 Paulinella micropora | reverse complement strand
GCTGGATGATTATGTGTGTGTGTGAGGGTCTGTACGAATCTCTAAATTTTCAGAATCAATCCGTTTATATCTTTTTTTTAATAACAATTCCGAACGTCTGTGCTACTACTACTAGTAGTACTACTACTACTACTACTACTAGGCTTTGTCAAGCCAGCCAGGCTCGTGGATCACGCAATAGAGATTATCGTCCAGTGCTTGTGCACAGCAGCCGTCCTGCCTGCAGATGGGCAGCGAGGGCCGTGTCCTTGCCAAAAAGAGCCCCGACATAAACGAGAGCAGCTCCTCGTCCTCGCCTCGTACTGAACCAGACGCTCCTGTCTAACAAAACCAAAGTACATATTGTGCGCCTAGGTATGACGACAAGCAGTCATTCATTTCGCCCGCGAAGAGGGGAGGGGGGGGGAGAAACCTGTTCTTGCGCAGACATCCCCCCAATGTCAAAATGTTTTAAGCTGACAGGCTGTTTCAGCCTTTACTTTACTTCTTCGGGACACACACCAACACACACCATACACACACAAACACACACAGACACACACACAAACACAAACACACACAAACAACACACAAACACAACACACACACAAACACAAATCACACACAGACACAAATCACACACAGACAAACACACAAACACAAACACACACACAGACACATACACAAACACGCACACACACGACACACACACAGACAGACACCCACATGCACACAAACGTTCAAAAACTCCATTGACACACACAGGGTGTACCTTTGAGATCCAACAGAGAGGGGGGGCCAACCCTGCAGAGAGGCCGACATCATTGAGCTCAATGTTGGCTCAATGTTGGCACTTGACAGCATTGGGCAAAACCAATGTTGACAGCATTGAGCAAAGCCAATGTCAACATTGGGTTTGCGCAATTCTGCCAACATTGGGTTTGCCCAACGATGTAGGTGCGGCCCCCCATCCCTTCGACAGCCCATTGGGCGAACCCAATTCTGCCAACATTGGGTTTGCCCAATGCTGCCAACATTGGGTTTGCCCAATGATTTCGGCATCGCAGGCCCCCTTCGATTACAGCACATTGAGCAAAACCAATGTTGGCAACATTGGGGTTGCGCAATTCTGCCAACATTGGGTTTGCCCAATGATTTCGGCATCGCAGGCCCTCCCCTCGATTACAGCCCATTGGGCGAATCCAATGCTGCCAACATTGGGTTTGCGCAATGGCGAGCCCATTGTGCACACCCCGGATTGGCCACCTCTGCCGCAACCAATGTTGACAGCATTGAGCAAAGCCAAAAGACTGGAGAGGGGGGCTCTGCATAGAGCCTTTAGTTGCTTTACTAGAACGGGAGAGGGTTGCAGCGGGGGAAAAAGTGTAGGTCAGGTTTTTTTTCGCAGACAAACAACACACACACAGACACACGCGTACACAGTCAACTCTCCTTTTTTTACACACACACACACACGCAAATTCACACACGTAAATGTGGCTGAGAGCGAACAAGAACGGTCAGAGCTGGCCGTGCTCGCTCTTCCAGTGTGCATTCTGGGCACTCCCGGCCGCAGTACGTAGAGGCAACGGGCACACTTGCGGAAACGTACCTCTGCCGGCGGCGGCGGCTGCTTTTGCAGTGGCAATCATCGTTATAACAATTGTCGGCCTGTGACAAGGAGCAAAAACAAAAAAAAAGAAAGCAATTTCTGAAGGTATTGTCGACTGCCTTTTCTTTCCTCCGCCCGAACCCTTGCCCCAAACCTCTTCTCCGTTGCGCAAGAAGGCGCGCCTGCCATCTCCGCCGACCGCTAGCAGGCCTGTGCTGGCGGAATAAGACCTGGTCCTGATTACGCGTGGGAACGACACGGTTGCCTTCTGTGCCCCAGCGCCGCCGCCGTCGGGCCTGTTGGGAAAAAAATCCGCCTAGACAGAAGCCAAGGTCGCGGTCTTAGGCCAAAGAGTTCAAGAGGTTAGCGCGTACAAAATGTCAAAGCTTTAGTAAAAAAAAACATGTCGTTTACTTTTCTTAATGAATACAAGGTTGCCAAAGCACGGACGGGCAGCCGCCGAGTAGCAACAGCGCTAGCGTGTGTATTCAGCCAAACCCCCCCCCCCCCCGCCCTGCTGTCGCCAGTCTGTCTGTGCCGGGGCTCTTTTGTTCCACTGGGGGGTCGGTGCGCCCGTGCCTTGGCAAGTGGGGGGCAAGAATGCACTGGCACCGGCCACACTCCCCTCGCCAGAAAAAAACAATCTCCGGCAGGCGGGCTTTTTTTTGTGCCAAAAAAGAAGTCTTGCCACGCCATGCACCAGGCAAGAAAGAAACGTGGTAGCCGCCACCGCCGCGCGCGGCGGGACAGTGGGCGCTACTTGAACGGGCGGCCCGCCAAGAGATCTGGTTTCCCGGGCTGTTCGAGCTGTGCCTGGCCCACTGTCCCGACGCGCGGGTCTTGGTGCGGGCCGGGCTGCAGTTCTTTGAGCAACACCCGCCGCCGCGCCCGCCGGCGCGCCCGCGGTTCGAGAGTCTCCTGCGTTTGGTGGCGAACCAACCCTGGCACGACGACCTAAATACCCTCCGCCGCGTCGTGGTGCTGCTGGAGGGCGGGCATTTGCAGTGGGTAGACCTCGGCGCCAGGGCCAGGCTGCTGGCGCACGACCTGCCGAACGCCGACTTCAACGCGTTGTTCGACCGCGACCCCGTGTGCGTTCTGACCTTAGCACATGACAATCGCGAGCTCAGGCAACGTTGCCGGCGCGCGAGCGCGCGCCGACAGGCAGTCCACGACGTGCTGAACTATTTCGAGCGAACCTTGCGCTGGGCGCTCGAGTGGCCCGGCGCCGGCGAGCCGTTGGTGCCCTGCCGGCGCTGGCCTGTGCTAGATGCAGGCGTTGCCAGCGCCGGGGGCTGTTACGTCGCGACCGGGCGCTGGTCCATAGCTAGGCTGCACTGGCTGGCGCTGGGGCTCTCGACGTTGGCGACTAGGCAGGACAGACTCGGCGGCGGCGTGGGGCTACCATCGGCGGCCGCCGCGTTCGCCTGGAGCTACGCGGCCGCCCGCACACACTACGCCTTTGCCGGCTGCGACGTCGACACCAGCGCCCCCTGCTGACCCTGCACTATGTGCCGGCTCGGTGGCCGCGCGTGCTGGGCTGGGACGATGCCATCGTTGTCGCACCCGATCACGCCTGGGTGCTGCGGTGGTGGCTGCGCGCCATAGGCGACGTAGGGCGGTTCGATTGGCAGCGCAACGTGGGCTTCAGGAACGGCCGCGTGTTCTTCGGGCTGGGCTTGCTGGCGTCGTGGGACCCACGTTTGGGCACCGGCATCGGCGCCAGCGGCAACGTTGTGCTGCGGAAGCTGCACGAGTTCCGGTACGGACATGCCCGGCCGTTCGCCAAGTTGTGCCCGCGCAGGATCCTTTGGGATCTCGACGAGGCGACGACCACTCTTACATCTGAGGACCTAAGACAGTACAGCACGTTCCTCGTCAGCCGGCGCTCGGTCGACACGCGTTTACACTGCGTAGTCTGGTTCGCGAATGCCGGCCGCTGGCACTACTACAACCCCGACAGGCCCGCTACGCTGTTCGAGCGCGGCTGTCTGGCCGAGACACTAACCGGCTGTCTGTGTGTTCGGCCGCAGGTTCAGGCAGAAGATGCGGGGGGCACGCCCGACCAGGACGGCAGCGAGCGCAGCTGCTTCTTGCTGTCGTTGGCCCGGGCGCTGATGGTCGCGCACAGCCACGACCCCGGGGACCTGTCGTACAACAGACGAATCGGCCACCCCTGGCTGCTACTGGTGTCCTCTATCTGGCGGGGCCTGCTGCTGAAGGACGAGGAGAGGGCCCTGTGGCTGACGAACGGGCCTACCCGCGCTGAAATGTTACAGAGGCTGTTTGCGCCGCTGGCTTGCCGCGCACCTGACTTCAAAGGGCTGGGCGCGCGAGTGAGAGACTGTTCCGGCAGGAATGGGGCGGTAGTAGAGTGACGAGCCCGACTTTTTTTAAAATCTTGCTGTGAACGCAGCGAGTTCGTTTGTTTAATAACAAAAAAAAAACGTCTTTTCATCACACTAACCACAACAACATCACCGCGGAAGCGGTCTGCCAGTACATGTACTGAGCGCCCTCGTCAGCTTCGTTGGCGATCGTCGGCCCGTCAAACAGACGAACGAAGGGCGCCTCTACCATCAGCAACCGGTGAGGGTGGTTATGTCCGCGCTGCTGCTGCAATTGGAAAACCGGCACGCCGGCCACCATGCAGCGCAGTCTTTCCCAGGCCGGACGCAGCAACACAGACGCCGACACGTAGCGGCGCCTCTCGGTGCCGTCCGGGGCCAGGCACACGTACACTACCCCGCCCTGCTCGCCGAGCGGCGCCAACGACACTAGTTCGCGGTTGAGCGCGTCGCCTTTTTCTTTCCTGATGAAGGACATGTACGCGTTCAGGCGCCGGTGTTGAGTCGCGAACAAGGAGCCCTCGCGGCAGAGCCGGCCGTGCTCGCCCTTCCAGTGTGCCTTCTGGCACTTTTGGCTGCAGTACGTAGCATAGAGGCAGCGGGCACACTTGCGGAAACGTACGTCGGCCGGCTGATCGTGGAGCGGGCAACTCTCATGATAACATCTGTCGATCAGGTTGCGGGCCATTTTACCTGCTGTGGACATGAAAGAGTTTTTTCTGAAGGTCTTGTCTTGTCTCCCGGGGGGGGGGGGGTAAGGGGCGCGAAGGCCCCCCCCCCGCCAACATTGCGCAGCCCAATGTGGGCCAGCCGCAAAAAGAACTGGGGGAGGGCCGGGGGAGGCCTTGCAACCTTTCCCATCCCAAACTAGTGAGATTTCTGTCTAACTACTTTCTTTCTGATCTGCACTTTTTTTTCTCTCTCTCTCTCTCTCTTCCGCTCCGCCTTGTATTTTGCTTTTGGATAACTGGTGTGTGGTCCAAAGATTTTTTTTATTTAAAAAAAAGCCATTTTTACAGCTCAGCCATCAGGCTGTTTTTTTTTCTTTGGTGATCTACGGTTAGGTCGGGCAATTGGTCACGGCCGGCCGGATCCCGCTAGGCCACGCGCCGAGGTCCTGGTGGAAGGCGCAGGCCCTGAGCAGCATATAGCTGGTGTCGGTGACCGCCCCCACGTTCCAACCGCTGATGTCCCGGTTAAAGCTCTTGGTATCCTTAAAGGTCCCGCCCAGGGTCGTGACCCGGCCCACGTCCCAGCCGCTGAGGTCGCCGTTAAAGCTCATGGCATTCGCGAACGTTTGCGAGAGGTCGGTGACAGCTGTAGTGTTCCAGTACAAGGGCTGGTTGAGCATGCGCGCCCCTAACAGCATCTTGTACAAAGAACCCCGCAGCGGAACGTCCCAGTCCCGCAGGTCGCCCACCAGGCTGCGTGCGCCGACGAACAGGGCGCCGAAGTTGTCCACGTAGCGCAGCGCCTGGGTGCCCGTGATAGGCGCGACGTACGACAGGCTGCTCAGGTCGGAGTAGCTATCGCTGTACAAGAGCGAGTTGCGGTAAGCACCGGACACCGAGTTGTCTAGGTGGAACGAGGACTGGGCCGTGGTCAAGCTCACGTTGCCCCACGAGTTGATGGCTACGACACTCAGGACGCTACTAGTGCCGATCCGCCGCAGGCCGTGCAGGTCGCCCCGGATCCGCAGGATGAACACCTGGTCGTTCGGGTACGCGCCCGAATTTTTGGTGCAGCTCGAGGTGCCCGGGGCCTGCGTGCACGTCTGCGTCGTGCCGTCGCCCCAGTCGACCGTGAAGGTGTGTGCAGGAATGCTGGTGACCACGGCCGGGTCCAGATACCTCAGCGACGGCGTGTCCCCGTAGCCGCTGTTGACGATGAGCACGAATTCGGGCTCGCAGAGCGCGGCGCGCGCTTGCTCGCGCACGCGCGTGCGCGCAAAGGCCCACAGGCAGGCGCCCCTGCCCGCCGGCAACTGGGTGGCCCAGGCGCTCAGCCCGTGCGTGTACGACTCGGCGCCCTGCAGCAAGTTGTCCCACAGCTGCAGGCCCCGGACGTCCCACCCCGCCAGGTCCTGCGTAAAGCCCATGGCGTGGTTGAAGGCGGCGGTCGCGTTGACCAGCGACCGGGTGTCCCACTGCCCGACGCCCGCGAAGGAGCCGTTGGTGACGGCGAACGCGAACGCCAGGTCCCTGGCCGCCGACATGTTCCAGGCGCCGAGGCCCGCCGTGTCCAGCAAGAAAGACTCGGCGAACACGTACGACGCGTCGGTCACGGCCGACGTGTCCAGCGCGCTCACGTCCAGCACGGCGGCGAGCGAGTCCAGGCCGCTGAAGGACCGGTACAAAGACCTGAGGCCGGTCTGCGCGGGCAGCGGCGCGACGCGCTGCAGCTCCACCAGGTTCTGCAAATGTCTGCCGGCCGTGGGGTGCAGGTCGATGTCCCCCCAGTCGTCGATGGCCACTAGGTGAGCCCCCGCCGGTTCGGCGGGCTCGACGGTGCCGCCGCCGCACGCGCAGCAGGCCTGCGACGCCCCGAGCCCGCCTACCCAGGCGTACCACGAGCCCGCGTACGAATTGCACAGGTTGGAGTAAGAAGAGCCCGCTGTCTCGAACTGGTACTGCGGGCACGACTGCCCGGCCTCGTCCAGCCACACCTGCGGGTAGTAGTCGGCGCAGCGCGTGCCCGTCGCGTACAGCATGCTCCAGCCCAGCACGGGGCCCGTCAGCTGCACTCGGTAGAAGCCGCGGGCGGCAAACGTGTGGCCGCAGGCCTGGCCGTTGTTGGTGCACTGCACCGCGGCCGAACCGTCCCCCCAGTCCACGCTGAAGGTCGACTGCTGCAACCGCCGCCGGCAGTTGCGCCGCCCAGCGGCAGCTGGTACGTGGCGCCGGCGCTGGTGACGCTGAGGTTCAGCCAGGCCGCCGGCGGGCCGGGCTGCGGCTGGCGCTCGGGCTGGCGGTGGGCTGGCGGTGGGCTGGCGGTGGGGCTGGGGAGGCCGTCCGGCGGCGGAGTATGGGGACAGTAAGCCACGGCACACAGCGCGCCCGCACACAGACACCAGGCCAGCCAGGGTGGCGTGCGGGAACGATTCGCACTAGACAACATCGTCGGCTGCTAGTTTTTTGTCCGTGTGTTTGTTTTCGGGAGGGAAGGGGCTTAGCTAAGAGAGAAAAAATGGCACACCTCCAAGCTTTGGCGGGGAGGGTCGCTGCAAAGATTTTTCTGTTTAGGTTTATGTATTTTTGGGTGCTTTGTCAAAGAGAGCTTTTGCCATACTCGCACCTCTAAAAAAAACAACCTCTGCACACCCCCCTCCCCCCCCCCTCTTTTACCCTTCACACTCTCCCCTTTTACCCTCACACTCTGGCCCGCATGTCAAAGAAACTCCCCCACCCCTCGCCCTTTCCCCCTGGAAATCCCATACCCCCTCGTTTTTGCCGTGATTCTCCCATTCCCTCCACCACTCTTTTTCTTGGCCACCAGGGGGGCACGCGGGCCCCCCCCAGGCCAAGAAAAATGGGAGGGGGCCTCTCCCCCCCCCCCTCTCTTTTCTCATACCCCGTCCGTTCTTGGCTTGGGGTGGCCGAAACTTAAATGCCAGCCCGAGCGTGCCTTACGAGGCGGACCGCACACTGTACTAAGCTCTGGGGGCTCTGGCTGTGCTGGGCGACGTGCGCGGCCGCACAGAGCGGGCAGACGGGCCGGGCGTTGCTGAACGTCAGCGTCACCAGCGCCGGCGCGACGTACGTGCTGCCGCTCGGCGGCGGCCAGGGCCAGCAACAGGCTTTCAACGTGGACTGGGGCGACGGCTCCACCAATGTCAAGTGCACCAACGATGGCCTGCCCTGCCAGTACACCTACGCCGCCCGCGGCTTCTACGTGATCAAGATCACGGGCAGAGCGCTGGGCTGGAGCATGCTGTACGCGCCCGGCTCGCGCTGCCACAACCAGTACCCGGCCGTGTGGACCGACAGGGCCGGGCGTTCGTGCGCGACGATCGAGAGCGAGCTGCGCTATGGCTCGCCGGAGGAGGCCTGCCTGCGCTTTCCGACCAACCTGTACGCGGGGCTGGGCGGGCTAGGTGCTGCCGAAGCGTGCTGTGCGTGCGGGGGCGGCACCTTCGAGCCCGCCGAAGCCGCGGGCACGTCGCTGGTCGCAATTAACGACTGGGGCCGTATCGAGCTGCACCCGACGGCGGGCAGACATTTGCAGAACCTGGCGGCACTGGAGCGGGTCGCGCCGCTGCCCGCGCCGGCCGGCCTCACGTCGCTGCACCGGTCCTTCAGCGGCCTGGCCGCGCTGGCACTAGACGTCGGGGCGCTGGACACGTCGGCCGTCACGACGCTGTCGTACGTGTTCGCGGAGTCTCAGCGGTTGCTGGTCAGGGGCTGAACCTGTGGGACGTGTCGGCTGTCACGACGGTAGCCTTCGCGTTCGCGGACACCGGCGCCTCTGCGTTCCCGGGCGTCGAGCTGTGGCGGACGGCGTCGCTGCTGGACGCGACCGCCGCCTTCAACCACGCCACCGTTTGGGTGGCGGACCTGGGCAGTTGGAACGTCAGCGGCCTGCAGCGCTGGGACTACTTGTTGCAGGGCGCGAGCGAGTACACGTACGGCCTGGCGGCCTGGGCGCCGCGCCTGCCCCCGGCGACGGACCGCGCGGGCGCTTGCCTGTGGGCCTTTGCGGGCACGCGCGTGCGGGAGGCAGACCGCGCGGCGCTGTGTGGCTCCGATTTCGTCATGACGGTATTTGCTGAGTACGACCCGAGCCCGCGCGCGCCGGAGCTCAGCTACCTGGACCCGGCCGTGGTGGCGATGGCCGCGCACACCTTCACGGTCGACTGGGGTGATGGTTCGGCGGTACAGACGTGCGTGCAAGCGCCGGGCGTGGCTGCCTGCACGAAGGCCTCGGGCGCGTACGCGGTGCACGCGCGTGTGCAGATCAGGATCCGCGGCGCGTTGCACGGGCTGCGCCACCTGGGCTACAACATGTTGTGGGTGCAGGCGATCCACTCGTGGGGCAACGTGAGCCTGACCACCGCGGAGTCGTCGTTCCAGCCCAGCTATGTGTGGCAGAACGCGCAACGCAACCGGCTCTTTTTCTGCGGCGCGGGGTCGTCGCTGTCGTACCTGTCGTACCTCGCGCCAATCGCGGGCACACAGGCCCTGCGCTACGTGGACGCCTTCCAGTGGTTTCTGAGCGACGCACAGATTCTGGTGGGCGACCTGCGCGACTGGGACGACGTGCCGTTTGTCGGGGAGCTGGCGTTTTTGCTCGCGGACGCGTGGAGGTTCAACCAGCCCTTGTACTGGAACACCACGGCCGTGACGTCGTTGTACAGAACGTTCTCGAGCGCGCGCAGCTTCAACGGGGACATTGGCGGCTGGGACGTAGGCCGCGTGACGAGCCTGGTCTGTGCCTTCTACGAGGCCTCGGCCTTCAACCGGGACCTTAGCGGCTGGCGCGTGCGCGCCGACGCTCGCGCCAGTAACATGCTAGATTTTGCCTGCGCGTTTAAGCAGAACCTCAGCGCCTGGCCGGTAGCCGTGGCGGTGGCGCGCTGTTGATCTTTGCGGGCGTGTGTGTAAAATTGCTCTGTCTCGCGCCCTCCCCCCCCCCCCCGTCCGCTCCTCGTCCGGCTGGGCGCGCGCACGGGGGGGGGGGGTAGCAGGCTGGCTGCTGAGTTATTTTCTGAGTGAGCGCTCGCGGGGGCTGGATAAAGTGGTGAAGGGGGGCGGATGGAAGATCGGCTTTTAAAAAAATCTTTGGGAGGCTTGTTTTTTTTAGTTGGGTCCCTTCTCTGTAGTATTTTAAAGAGGGGCCCATGAGCGTGCCAAATCCAGATTACAGGACCCCACCGCTATGGACGTCAGAAGCCTCCTGGGCTCAAAAAGAACCTTTTGGCTTTTACGACGACGAATATGATCACTGGCAAGAAAGAATAAAGCAAGAGCAAGAAGACGCGTCAGTGAAAGAGCGCTTTGCGGATTACTTCGCCGCTGTCTCGAAGTTGGAAACTCTGCAACAAAGACAGCTCATAGAAGGAACAGCCTCAGGCCAGTCCCACCATGTCATGTTGGTACGAGGGCAGGCCGTCCGACTCTGTATGCTTCCTGTAGTAACACGTGCGTGGTCGTCTTCTGATGGGCAGTGGACCCCCCGAAGTCTGACTGGCGAGGAGGCGGAGTCTTCCGCCCAAAGAATTCTGTCTGCCATGCAAGCAGATGCCAAATCTTTAGCTGCAAAAAAGGTTAAGCCAGCAAGCGATTTTCATTGGTACGTAGGCCCCTTAAGACTGTCTAGTTTCAAAGTTAAAGAAGACCTGGACGAGAATACTCTGGTGTTTGTTACCATAGAGTTTGTTGATCGCCTGTCTCGAACACTCAACGAGCGCTCGGTCTGGCCGCAAATCAAAGCCGTTGAAATCCAGGAGACCCTCGAGAGGTTCATTTGTCACGACCGAAAGAAAGGCCCGGCGGCTATGATGGTGCCCAGACTCGTTTGGACAGATGTCAGCCACAACAACCTCATGGTAGGCAAAGATCTGCACCCGCTGATCGTCGATGCTGACCTGGAGTTCTTTGAAACTGAAGAGAAAGAGCGGAGCCTGGAGAGCTTAAACAAGCACGGATTTGTGTATCCGTTGCCAGCCAAGTTACAAGCAGAAGCAAACCTGCGGCCGTTAGTTATAATGCACTACTTGCAGCTGCTGTGCAGCGCACCCCCAGCAGCACGCGCAGACCCTAACTGGCGTAAAGCCATGCTTGGCAGGGACGCCTTTAAGCACGGCGACGTCAAGAACATTGTCAGGAGCCTGGAGCTAATGGCCGAGATCGACTCGTACTATCAAGCGGAAAAGGAGCTCAAGTCGGGCTGGGTCTTTCCTCCTCATGAACAGGTGATACACTATAACAGGAAAAAGGCCCAAGAAATTGCAAAGTCCCAGCCCACATCGCCAGTGAACCCTCCAGAACGTCCCGCGTCGCCCAAAGGCGAATACTTCGCCTGTGTCTACCTATACTACATCCTCAAGAGTGTAGTAAGCTGCCGTAAATGCCCCGAGACGTTCCCAGGCATGGGGATACTAAACCAAGCACTCACCGAATTCTACTCCACCGTGCAAGCAAGCGAGGCTTTCAGGGTTCTGCAGGAAGAAGGTAACACGGCAACGACGGTGCCAAAGGCCTCTGCTGGGGCTGCGCCGGCTTGGTCGATACTGCGATGGCACAGGCTCTGGCAGGCTGCGGTCGAGCCTATTCAGGTGGGAAGCCGACAGTTCGGCCCTCTGATCTCTCAAGAATCTCTCAACCGCTACTAGTTCAGTTTTCTCTTTCCTTTCTTTCTTGTTCTTTTTTTTGGGGAAATGGTGATTGAAGTTTGGGAAAAACACTCTAAGGAGCAAACATGCTACGTAGCAACATCCAAGCACAGCCGGCTACGAAGCAGACCCCCCCCACCCCCCCCCGCCCTCCGCCCACGCTCGATAGTTCAAATATTTTCAAAAAAAAAATTAAAAAAAAAGAATTCAGGTTACTGAAAAACACACGGAGAAAAAAAAACAGACGCGATTTTTTTTTTGGTTGTATCGTTCGATTTTAATAAGTCGTAACTTTTTTTTTCTGCACCTGAATGAATGTACTAAGTATTCAATCCTGTACGGCGGCGCTTGTGGCGCTGTTTGTCCTCGTACTTGGCGAGTTCGCACTCGACTGCCTGCCTTCGGTCGGCTGGGTTCAGCACGAAGCCCAGCACGTGCTTGAGGGCGCGCCGCAGGCAGTCGTCTAGTAACGACGGGATCCACTGCGCGGACAGCGCCAGGGCTCGATGCTTAATGTCCTCGTTCAGCGGGCGCAGCAGGCGCTCTAGGCCGGCGGCAGCCTCGCGCGCGCGCCTGTACTCTGGCAGCTCCTTTGGCTCCGCCAGGTCGTCCCGCAGCCAGCCGTGGGTTTCTCCGAAGAATCGCAGCTCCAGCAAAATCTGGCGCAGCACGGCCGGCGTCGGGGGCGCGCCCAGTGACCCGGCCGCGGAAGTTGCCAGGAAGCCCAGGGCCACCTGCCTGTCGCGCGCGTCGAGCCAGGCCTTGGCAAACCAGTAGCGCGCGCGCAGCGGCAGGCCGTCGCCGTCCTGGTCCCGACTTGTTCGGAACAGCTCCCGCAGGTTGATGCCGCGTTGTCTGTGCAGTTGGTACAAGACTTCAAAGGGCACGAAGCGCGGTGACGCGACGTGCGGCGGGACCTGCCAGTAGTGCGCGCCCTCGGTACAGATCAAGATTGTCCCGTGCAGCTCCAGCTGCCGGTGGAGGGCGCCAGCGTCAAAGGTACCGTCCGCTGCCGAACAACGTGCCAGGAACTCGAACTGGCTCAGCCTGGCGCACACCCGCGTCGAAGAAGTGTCGCTCATGATTACGCAGCCGGTGATTAAGGGACAGTCCTCGGCGAGCCTGCGGTCCAGCGGTTGCCTTAAGAACGGCCGCAGAGCGTCCAACGCGCGGCGTCCGCCGAGCCCGCACAGGGCGCGGGTGAGCTCCGGCGACGGAACGTGCGGGAACAGCTCGGCGGTAGGCAGGCGCACGAGGACAGAGTTGCGGAGGCCGGTCGCGGCCGCGAAGCGGAACAGGCTGAGGTAGAACTCGGGGCCAGTGAAAGTACGGAGGCCCGCCTCCAGTTCGTCGAACCAGAGGTGCGAGGGGTGTGGCGTCGGCGGGAGGTCTTCCGGGAGGAGAGCTGGTTTCCAAGCAATGACCACCTCGAGGCAGGCGGTCTGGTTCGCAGCGGTGGCTTGCTGCAAGGATTCCAACAAGGGCTGCACAGATTGGAGATCCGAAGATACCAAGCGCGCAGGTTGCGGGAGAGATAAAGGTACAGCGGAGGGTTCCATGCCTTGAAGATGCTACGCGCAGTCGGTCGGGCCTGTACCACACCAACGAGGGCCGTGTGATTGTCGGGGTGTGTGTGTAGATGTCTTTTTTTGCGGGTGGGTGTGTGTGTGTTGCTGATCTGAAAAAATGTTCTTCAAGGTGCCTTCGTCGAAAGGTGTGCGTGTTGCGGCCCCCCCCCCCCCGCCAAGAAAAAGAATAGGGGCCGGCCCCCTTCCCCCCATCCCGAAATGTGCCTGAAACTTTCGAGCACAATTCGGGATGGGGGGAAGGGGGCCAACAAGCGGCTTGTTGCCCCCCAGGTCGCAACGTCTTGCGAAGGCTGCTAGCTTTTTCTTGGGCCTTGTACATAGCCCCCCCCCCCGAAAACTCTTGGGGAGGGGGTGTTGCCTTTTGAATGATTTTGGGGCCTCTGGGATGGGGAAGGGGGGAGAAGATTTCAGCGCGCGTGTGTTTGCTTTTCTCCCCCGCGTTTGACTTCTTTTTTAGAACCCGTTTTAATAAATCTGTACTGTCATGAAATTTCACGAGCACGAAACGGGCTTTGTGCTCGAGCGCAAAAGGCTAGACCTGAGCCTGGAGCTAGTCCATCTACAGCACAGGAACAAAGCCACGCAGCTCGTTTTGTTGCTAAACGGCGACGGTATTAATAAAGAGCTGGCGCGCCTAGACCAAAGTTTACCGGACGGCTACCTGGCACTGTCGCAAAAGGGCGAAAATCGCGTGGTGCCGCGACACTGGGCAGACCCTCAAGAATCCGGTTGGACAGTTTGCTTCGGCGGCCAAAAAATTTCGGTTCAGGACAGGTGTCTTCTCGTAATCCCTAGCTGCGGAAATTTGCGAAAAGACGTTGGTTTGTTGGCAGGCCTGGAACAAAAAAAAGCCAAGTTACAAGGGGTAGCTACCATGTTTGTCGCCATCACCGGTCTACCGCTTATGTTCCAGGACCATCTGCATCTATTTACGAGCGCGCGCAAAACAAGCAGTATTGGAACAGACACCAACCGTTCTGGGAGAGCCACACGCTCCTGTTCACGGTTACGAACAGTGCTAAAGCAGGCAGAAAAAGCAACATCGCCAGGAAACTACAGTCCTTGAGGGAAGGTGTAATTGAGCCAGTTAGCAATGTTTTACCAGATGAGGTTTTCAGCCAGTTCGAAGAACGCGTGCAAATAGACTGGTACAGAAACCATGACCAAAAAGAGGAATTTCCTTGGGTCGTCGTGGCGGCGAACGAAAGACTGTTTGTAGTGCGTTTTCCACCGTACGGCTTTGCGCTAGTAGCTAATTGCACTCTCCAAGGCTCCGATCCGTCTGCTATCAAGAACTATAACACGGCGTTGTGCCGGTTTAATACGACGCTGTTTCAAAGGACGCAGAGACGCCGCCGGGATCTGTGGCAAAGAGAGAAAGAGACACTGATGCAAGAACCAGGCAGAATTGAGCGTGAACATCATGAGTTTTTTTACGTAGACAAAAAAAACCAGCCCGACCTGCCCGCACGCCCTACGGAACCACTGATTGTCTAGACGTCGACTCTCTCGCCCATTGCGCGCTTACCAGCAGCGCAGCCAAGACTGGAACGCGCAGATCGTGTTTAACAAGCAATTCACACTAGAAGTATTGCCTAAGAAACAGATTCGTCGATTTGACCTGATCCTCTGCGAATATAAATGGGATCCGACAAACATAAAGAAAAGAGGGATCCAAGGGCTCAGACCAGATGCATTTCAGACTCAAGTCATGACAAAAGAGGGTGTAGCAGCAGAAATCAAAAAACAAATTGAAAGATCAAAACCAAGGGCACCACAAAAGAAGAGGCAGGGATAACGGGGGGAGGCGGAAGAGGAATTGACTGGAGGAAACACACACACGAGCCTAGAAGCTCCCCCCCCACCCCGCCAGTCTCTTTCCCCCCCCTCTCTTCTTTCTCTCTCTCGCTTCGGCCCCCCCCCCCTCCACTTCTTCAGCAGCTGTCGCGGCTGGTCGGCCCCCCCCTCCACTTCTTCAGCAGCTGTCGCGACTGGTCGGCCCCCCCCCCCCAGTCCCCCCCCCCGGGGGGAAATTTGTCCCCCCCGTCCCCTCCCCTCCCGCGCGCGGCCGACCCCCACGGTAAAAAGAAATACCGGCACGCAAATTTCTTTTTTTGTGTTTGGTCTGGGATCGAACCAGCAGCAAATGGCAGACTACGCGTCCAAGTTTAGGACCGGGGCCCTGGAAGTTTACGAGCCACCTTACAATCCGCCCGCCGCGCCCGCCGCACCCGCTGCGCCCGCCGCGCCCGTCGCAGCGGCCCACCGGCCTGTGCTCACGGACTCCCTGATGCAAGATCTTTTTGCTAGGCTCCAGGAGGTCTCGAACAGCCTCATGCTGTTACGACAGACGTTGCAAGAACTGCGCCTGCCCGAAAATCTGTCCCAGCGGTTAAATACGCTGGAAGCCAAAATAGCGAACCTAGACAACCACCCGCTCACGGCCGGCCAGCCACGCCCGCAGTGACTCTTAAAAAGGAGCTTCTTTTTTTTTGACGGACATTTGTCTAACCCCCCGCGCGCTTCCTTTCGAACAGGCCCAAGGAGATTTTCCGCACTCAGTTTTCTTTCTTTTTTTAATTCATTGTTAATAAAAAAAAGGCTTTCGGTGCTAACTTTTAAAGACAAACCTCGGGCCCGGCCCCCCGGATCTCGTTCAAGACCTCCTTGGTATATTGGACGGACCCCTGAACGTCGTGGTCGCTGACGGTCTCCTCGCGGGCGTAAATGTCATCGATCCCCCCGGCCGATTCCGTGATGGCCCACACAAAGACCGACGAGAAGCAGGTGGCCAGCACGGAGATGTAACCCTGCGTGGTCGGGATGAGGGCAAAGGGCAGGTAGATAGTCCAGGCCCAGACCGAAGTGTAGGCAAAAATAGTCACGACGCGCGAGATCTCGGGCACGTAGTGCCCCGACACCCGGCGCACGGACTGCTCCAGCTCCAGCAGCAGGGGCTCAAAGTAGCACACCTGATCACGGGGCAGCTCGGACACCTCGAAACGCAACCGCGACAGCTGTAGCTGTGCGCCAAGCATCGCGGTCCGGGTGCAGTTGCCGTGTTTAACCTGCTTGAGCGAGTCCGCGCACCGGCACTCGGCACGCACGCAACGAAGGTCTAGCTGGCACGCGTGGTCGCCCGCGGTCCGGCCCTTCTCGGCCGCCTCGATGTGCGTGTCCAGGATGCGCTGCAGCTGCTCAATGAGACCGGCGACCTTTCTACGGGAATCCGTTTCTAGTGTGTCGCCCGGGCTAGCCTGCGGCGTTCCGCCCAGGCGGTAGTGCAGAGCTAGGGCCAGGGACATCAACGCCTGGAGAAACATGTTGAATTCGCGGATGTTCTGCGTCCGCCGGGATTCGGCCCGGGCGTACACCGAACTAGTAAAGAAAGTCACGGCCGTCAGGATGCTGCTCGGAACCGTGGGGCTGATGCCGGGGATGTGCAGGCTGTTCCTCAGGTACAGCGACGTGAGTATGGCAGTGTAGATGCCCACGAACGCGATGCGCGACAGTGACAGCGACACGGGGTTCCACCGGGCAAAGTACGCGAGCTCCTGCAGCCAGGCCCTGAACCACTTGCGCAGAACAGCGCAGACGAACTGGGGCGTCTTTTCAGTGCTTGGCGGTTCTGTACCTTCACTTTCTAAAGGCACTGTCTTGTAACGCAGACTCGAGGCGTTCTGGGCAAACATGTTCTGGCCTTGTTTCTTTTTGGACCGGTGGCCGGAAGATATGTCCAGCAAGCCCTGCATTCTTGTTTTTCTTTTTTCTTTTTTATTGAAATGTTGGGGCCCTTTTCTCTCTCTCGGATTCTGGCAGGGTGTGGGGCGCACACAATGTCTTTTTTTTGGCCTTCTTCTCCCCTTTCCTGCACACGCCTTTCGTTTCGTCGTCCCCGGGGGGGGGGGGAAAGTTGTTGGGGGGGGGGGAACGTCGTTGGGGGGGGGGGAATGGAGGAGGGAACGTCGAAAGAGTGTCAAGGTTCCACTGCTTGGACCAACGCCTCCCCGAGCAGCCCCAGCGCCTGCAGGACCAGCCCCAGCCGCCGGATTGTAACGTCGTCTCCCGAGCGCTCCTCCAGCTGCCTCACACCCTCCGCCAGCGAGGCAGACAACTCTGCCGTCGGCAGGCGGCGGCGCTTGCGCGGGGGATCTGCCCGTACTACCGGCACTGCCGGCACTACCGGCACTGCCGGTGCTGCCGGTGCTGCAGTTGTTGCAGTTGTTGCAGTTGTTGCCGGCTTGCGCCCGAATTTGCGCGCGCACAGGTTCCCGACAAAGAAGACGCGCCCGCTGGGCACGTGTTCGAGCACGGACAGGTTGCTGATGCCCTCTCCGCAGAGGCAATGGCTCCGGTGCGAGGCTGACCCGCGCAGGCACGCGGGCCTAGCACCACCACCGTTCTCTCCGTCCCCTGTGTCGTCCCCTTGGTGGTCATTGTGCGTGTCTTCGTCCTCTTCGTCCTCTTCCTCCTCCTCGTCGTCCTCCTCGTCGTCTTCCTCTTCTTCTTCTTCTTCGCCTTGTTCCTCAACGTACTCGCCGCCGTCCCTGCGGCTTTCGCAGTAGGGCAGATTACACTCGGCGGCGGCCTCGCACCAGGCCACTACGCGCTTTTCTCGCTTGTCTAGCAGGCGGAATTGGTCACGGTCTGCGTCGCCTGCCAGCGCGGCCAGCACGAGATCCAGCGGGTACGTGTTTTCGCTGTGTGCTTCCCACAGCGGCACGACATTGGCACGCAGTTCTTCGCACGGCGGCATAATCTCGCGGCGTGGCCCGCGGCGCTGCCTGGGCTTGGGATCGCTGTTTGCGAGAGCACGGCCCGACCTTGTCCGCATGAGCTACCACAACAAAAAAAGAAGCAAAGCCAAATTCGTGCTTGGCGACCCACCTCGACGGAGTTACAACACACACACACACACGCGTCTTTCTGGCGGTGATGATGGTACAAAGAATGCCCCAAAGGCGCGTGAAAAGCTCCCCCCCCCCCCGGTGCCTAACCCCCACACCAGTGCGGCCCCCCCCCCTCCACCGGTGCCTAACCCACACACAGCCCGCGCGCGCGAACTCTCTCTCTCTTTTTTTAAATGGGGGGGGGGGGGGGCCGGCCGCACGGGGAGTCGAAAGGCTGGGGCACGGCCAGTTAGGGGCCAAAAAACACACCGAGCAAAAAAAAAGTCTCTCGGAGTTCGCCCTTCCCAATTATGAAGCGTCCATCCAGCGTGAAGCTGCACACCAGACGTCCGCGCGACAGCCAGCCAACAGAAAGCACGACCAAGAAGCAGACGCGCAGGGCCCAGGCGCATGGCTTTGAGGTGCGCGAGCTGCGTGACGGCCCGCCCGACGGTGCCTTGGTTATATCGTACTGGCCCACCGAGTACGAGTCGCGCGCCACGGCGGCCCGCGAGGCCCGGAAGGGCGGCGGCTCGGTCGAAAACTCGCGCGTGCAGTGGCACGACGAGGCATTGGCCAGCGACAGCCGCGCAGCCTGGTTTCTGGCGTGGGAGGTAACGGGAGGCGCCGAGCTGATCTCGCGGGCAATCCTGGGCGGCAAGCTGCAAAAGGTAAGGTACCACGCGCACGAGTACCAGGTCGGCAAGCGCGCCAGAGAGATCGACGGAGTGCTGTGGGCCGAAATCATCTACCGCGGCGGGGACCGCTGGCACGGCAGGAGCCAGTACGCGCCCGTGCCGCTGTTCGACGCAGAACTAAGCGCGGCGGCCGCCGCCCTTGACGGGCAGAGCCACGCCAAGCCCCGCGCCCTGGACACGTTCAACAACTTGAGGGACCCTAAGTTCAAGGAACTCTGCAACGCTTCTATTGCCCGCCACACACAAACATTAGGAGAGACGCGGTCCGGCGCGATACGGGCGCTGGTGCTGGACGGGCACGACGGCGCGAGCTGCCGCGCGCTACGGGCCGCCAGCGGTGCGAGCGGTGCGACGATTTCGATAGATGTGCCCAACTTCTGCGCTGACGTGTGCGACGCGCTCGAGCAACTGCAGCTCCCGGGCGTGCACGTGCACCGCCGCTCGTTGCAGCAGCTGCTGGAAACCGCCGGCACAGAGACGCGCTGGGACGTGGCGTACCTGGACTTCTGCGACATGCTGCACGGCAACCTGCGCGGCCTGCGCCTGCTGCTGCCGCGCCTGGACCCGAGGCCCGGCACGCTGCTGGCGGTGACGCTGTTCTGCGGCCGCGGCGCGCTGGAAAGGCTGACGTTCTACGCGGGCGATATGGAACAGACACGGGCCGTGTACGGCGCCGAGCTGGCCGCCCTGCTGGGCCGGGAGGGCTGGCGGGCGTCGCTGCTCGACTACCGGCCGTCGGGGACCATGTGCTTCTGGCTCTTTCGGGTGTACGGACGCGCGTCGAAGTGAACACTAAACAAAAAAAGTTTGATACAGATTCAAAAAAAAAAAGAATTGTTGGAATAAAAGCTTTCCTTGGTTCTTGTAAATGTTTAATAAAAACTTGTAGACCGACCCTAGTAGCTCTCTCGCCTTAACCGAAGGGGATCCCTAGTAAAAGAACCGGGTAAGGGGGAGGAAGCCGGGGGAGGGGGGAAAAAGAGGCAGCAGTAGAAGAGAGCTATCGTTTTGTTAGAGGTCACTGTATAGCAAAAAAAAAAGAACTAACATAGCAAGAAAGAAAAGGCACCTACAATGTCTTGCTGTAGAAGAGAGCTGTGCGTAAGGTCAAGTATTCCTTACTACACTATCAATCTGAGCTGGGCCTGGGGGGCCTTAGTACTTCTCTTTACCCCGATAGTTACAAGGGTCTGAGTTTTGAGGCCGTGCTGACAGAATGGCACGAACTGCACCAAGACCAAAGCTCGTTTGCTGGTGTGCAGTTCTGGCACGACGCGACGAGTAAGGGACTAGAACAGAAGCGCGTCTGGGAGTGGCGCTGCGTAGAAAAGGAAATACTGGGAACGCAGCGGTGCTCCAATTGTTTCCCTGAACGTGAGCTAGCAGTGGATCTAGCTAGGAAATTGTCCGGAAAAGACTGGAAGGGCTATGAATACGTTCTGACGGATCTCCGGCGCATGTTTGAAGCTTGGTGGGACCTGCGCCGGCGTCCTAGCAGCGAGGAATGGGTGTTTGTGTGGACGCAAATCAACGTCAGGCCAGTGCGCCCCGCCGAGCTCTGGAGCAGTGCAGTGCTCGCTTCTATGCGCACGCACGGTTACGCGTTTGCCCGGAGCGGGGCCAGGATCGAGAACAGTTTCTTCATGCTGAGCAACCGCGCGAACGGCTTGCTCCCGATGCTGCTGCATGCGTACCTGCGCCCGTGCATCGAGCTGCTGGGGCCGCCCTTTGCTAACATTCGCCATTCGACCCTAGCCTTCCGCCAGCAGTTAGCGTTTGCGTGCCTGCTCAGGTGGTTGAACATGCTGATCGTAAAAGATAAGTACAGGTCCTTTTGTTCGCTGCCTACCGACGGCCCGCCTAACATTACACAGCTCGGCCCGCTACACAGGAATGTCTACGAAGCTCTGGGCAGTACTGAGAGTGCGTACGAGTTCATGAAAAAGCTGCTACAATATAATCTTTTCAAAGGCAAGCCCTCGTTGCCGCTGCTGACACCAGACAACGAGCCCGTTACATTGAAGCCGAAGTCCCGCGCTACCATTCACTGTTCCGAAATCAAACTTCAGCGCCTAAGGTCGCGTGTCCATATAAGGGAGGGCGGCCCCTCGTATATTTTGTTTGTCGCCAAGTTCGCCGGGTTCCGGAACTTTAAAAAAAAGTTGGTCATTTCGGCAATTTGCGTTAGCTTGGAGAGCAAAAAAATCGGGAGACGACTGCGGGCGGGGAAATTTAATACTCTTTGTAATTTTCCCCGCCCGCCATCCTCTCCCGATTTTTTTGCTCTCCAAGCTAACGCGATTGCCGAAATGTCCTTTGCTGAAAAAAAAGCCTCCCCCCCCCCTCTGGGCGCCGCCCCTTTTCTTGCCCTTTCCCTTGGCCTGACAGTTTCCCGTCCAGGGTGCTCGGGTGACGAGCGGCAGGTAAGTTCTCCAAAGCCGGCAGCGGACATCCTTAAGGGTGTGGAACCGGAGTCGACGACAGAAGGAAGGATGAGAGACCGCCTTTCACTCTGGCTGCTCCTCGGGGCGGTCGGGTCCGGGGCGGCTTGTGTCTTGAGGTGCCCCGGGGGCGCCACGATCCTAGAACTCACGACCGCGGCGCCGGGCGATACTTTTGTGTGGCCGCTGTGGCCGCCAGCCGGCGCCCCCCGACGCTCCTTGGCCCAGGTCGCCACCGCGTTCATGGTTAGCTGGGGGGACGGCTCGCCCTCTAGCTGGTGCCAGGACTCGGGCGCCGCCCCGTGCGCGCACACGTACCCCGCCGCCGGCACCTACGTGGTGACCGCCGACACCGGCGAGCCAATCCGCGGCTGGGCACTAACGCCCGCGTGGCATGCGGCGGCGCCAGCGGGCCTGCGACTGGACGCGATCTGGCAGTGGGGAGAGCTGCGCTTCCACGAAACCAGTGGCTACCACCTGTACGGGGCGCCGGGCCTCACGTACGTGCCACCGTTGGCCGCGCTGCAGGACACGGGGTCCGTGCGTTCGTGGGAATACAGCTTTGCGCAGCTGACCACGCCCCTGCCCGTAGACCCTAGCCACGGCCTGGACGTGTCGGGCGCACTGTCGATCGTCGGCATGTTCGAGAACTCCCGCGGCCTGGTCACACCCTCGGCGGTGCGCGCCTGGGCTACCCACCGCCTGCGCAACTCCAGCCGCGCGTTTGCTAACCTGCCGTCCTTGGTGTCGCTCGACCTGTCGCGCTGGAACACCACGGCGCTGCAGGACGTGACCGAGATGTTGGCTGGCTGCGAGGCGCTGACGAGCACGGGGCTGCAGGCCTGGACCGTGCTGCCGAACCTGCAGCGTTTCGCGCGCCTGTTTGCCGGCGTACCAGGCGCCTTCGACCTCTCACTCACGGGCTGGAGCACGCCTGCCCTCGACGCTGGTACGGTGGACTGCACACGGCTGGCTCCATACACGCGGGTAGACCAGACGCGCTGGCCCGCCGCGTGCTCTCGCTCGCTCTTCTATGCCCTGGTGACCGTTAGCGGCTCCTTCACGC
Source organism: Paulinella micropora (assembly GCA_019918135.1). NCBI lineage: Eukaryota > Cercozoa > Imbricatea > Euglyphida > Paulinellidae > Paulinella > Paulinella micropora. The sequence goes on along the minus strand of WBZZ01002675.1, from coordinate 14,547 downwards.
TCGTGTTGTCCCCGACCGCTGGCTCCGGTGCGGACGGCACGTACGGTGTGGATTGGGGGGATGGGTCCGCCGCCGCCACCTGCGTGCATGGTAACGCCGCGACGTGCACGCACGCGTACCCCCGTCGTGGCGACTACTGGCTGAAGCTGGCGGGCCGGGTGGACGGCTTGTGGTACGTACGGGGCGCGAGAGTGACGGAGGTGTTGGCCTGGGGGACGTGCAGCTGTACCACCCGGCCGGCAGCACCAGCGGCATGTTTGGGGACTCACGGAGTCTGCGCTACACAGCGCCGACGCGGGGCACGCGGGCGCTGTTAGGCGTGGCGCCCGAGTACCTGCTGGCTGGCGCTGTTGGTTATACAGGCGACGCGCGCGACTGGGACTGGTCGTGGCTGACGCCCGCGACTCATCCCGATGGCTTGCGCGGGATGTTTGGGGGTTGCACCAAGTTCAACCAAGACCTGAGCGGCTGGAACACGAGCGGCGTAGCTAGCCTGGCCGAAACCTTTAGAGATTCCGGTTTTAACAACTCCATCGGCAATTGGGATACAAGCCAGGTCACAACGCTGAGGGAGGCCTTTGATTCGGCGGTGGCTTTTAACCAACCGATCGGAGGCTGGAACGTGAGCCAAGTCACCAGCCTGCTGAACACTTTTGCTAACGCGCGGGCCTTCAACCAACCGCTCGGAGGCTGGAACGTGAGCCAAGTCACCAGCCTGATTAGCACTTTTGCTAACGCGTGGGCCTTCAACCAACCGCTCGGTGCTTGGAACACCTCGCTAGTAACTTCCATGAGTGGGGTCTTTTACAGTGCTAAAGCCTTCAATCAGGACATTAACAGCTGGGACACTAGCAAAGCCACCTCTCTGTATCTAGCTTTCGGCTGTGGCCAGCTCGGTACGTGTGCATTCAACCAACCGCTAGACCGCTGGGTGGTGTCCTTGGCGGCGGCACAAGGGGGTCTGTTGAGCATGTTCGCCGGTAACTGTGACTTCAACCAGGACATCCAGACCTGGGATGTCTCGACGTCACCGTCCGGTGGCATGGTATGCTACGAGATGTTCGGTAGCTACCCTCAGGTGGTAACAGGCAAAGGTATGAGGCGAGCCGGCCTGCCGACGTTCTGCCGTGAAAACACGCAGGCTTATCCGTGGGGGTGTGGCTACTTGTAAGATTAAAAAAAGGCGGAGACGAGGAGCGCACAAGTTTGCCGCAAGCTCGCAAGCACCGGTGGAAGGATGTTTTGTCACCAGACGCGGAGCTGGGGAGGAGACTGCGGGAGGTTGCAACGCCCGCGCCAGGCCGCGCTCAGGCACCAGCAAATTCGGCTCAGCGCGCGTTGGGCAAACGCAAAAGATTTGGCAGAGAGCGATGCGCGGGCGGGGTTCCAGTGACTCTTTGCGCCGCCTTGCCCGCGCGGGGGTACCCCCCCCCCGTGCCTCCCGATTTTTTTTCTCTTCCAAGCTAACGCGATTGCCAAAATCGCTAAAAAAAAAATCGGTCGGTAGCCGCAAAATGCGGTGAAAGCCGTTTCGCACAAATTTGCCGCTAAAGACGGTGAAGGTCGTTTTGTCGCCAAGTTTACCGGGTTCCGGACAGCTCAGAACAAAAAAGTTTGGTCATTTCGGCAATCGCGTTAGCTTGAAAAGCAAAAATTTCGGGAGAGGATGGCGGGCGGGGAAAATTTAATACTCTTTGTAATTTTCCCCGCCCGCCGTCGTCTCCCGATTTTTTTGCTCTCCAAGCTTACCGTATTGCCGAAATGTCCTTTGCTGAAAAAAAATTCGGTCGGTAGCCGCAGAATCCGTCGAAAGCCGTTTGCGCACAATTTGCCGCAAAAGACGTGAAGGCTGTTTTGTCGCCAAGTTTACCGGGTTCCGGACAGCTCAGAAAAAAAAATTTGTCATTTTGGCAATCGCGTTAGCTTGAAAAGCAAAAATTTCGGGAGACGATGGCGGGCGGGGAAATTTAATACTCTTTGTAATTTTCCCCGCCCGCCAATGTTTCCCGATTCTTTTGCTCTCCAAGCTAACGCGATTGCCAAAATCGCTAAAAAAAATTCGATCGGTAGCCGCAAAATGCGGTGACAAGCGATTGTCGCACAAATTCGCCGCAAAAGACGACAGAAGCTACTTTTGACGCCAAGTTCGCCGGGTTCCGGACAGCTCAGAAAAAAATTTTTTTTGTCATTTCGGCAATTGCGTTAGCTTGGAGAGTAAAAATTTAGGGAGACGACGGCGGGCGGGAGCAAATCCTTTTTTTTTAATTCCTCGTAGTGACTTTCTTGCAGTCCACGTAAAACCGCGACGGCCAAATTAGGCGTGTCAGGGCGGGTAGAAAAACAAAAAGCGCAATCCCGCCACCCAAAAAAAAAGAAAGCGGTCAGGCATGCAAGAGGCAGCGAGCACAGTCGCGGCCCTGTGTTCAGTGCCGTTGGGCATGGCCTGCATGCTCCGTCTGTTGCTGGTCCCGCTGCCGGGGCTCGCACCGTGCCGGTCGTGGCGTTGCTAGTTGGCTGGACCACGGCGCACCTGTGCGTGTTGCTTCTGTCGCGGGCACCCGGCTCGCACGCCTGCCCGCGTTACCGGACCGTTGCAGTGGCCTGCGTGCTGGCCCTGATCTGGCCGGTGCGGGCCGAATTACATGCCCGCTCGCCCACCGGGCTGCTGGGCTTTGGCCGCAAGCACAACGCGGAGAAACTCTCGTGCGCTAGCCTAGCGCTGCTGTCCGTGCACGTGGGTGCGGTCGCTTTTGCGCTGTACAAGTCGGCCTGGCCGGTCCAAGCGACCACTGCAGCTTACCAGGCACTGAACCTGCACAGACTAAATCGGGACCAGCGCTGGATGGCGCGTCAGGCGCGCGGTGGTCTGCACAACGTGCCCCTGCGGGTGGCCGCCCGGGTGGCGTACGTCCGCGCGCAGGCGAGGCTCACGCTGCAGTGGCTGTTCTGCGCCCAGGCCCTGCACGTGCTGTACGCGCTTGTGTGGGTCACGCTCGCGACGATTTCTTGCAGCGGCCGCCCGCGTTACTGCTGGCTACTATCAGCAGCCTGCTCGCTTTTTCCGAGCTGTGGTTGTGCGCCCGTCAACTGCGCATCTATCACGAGGCCCGCGCGGAAGCAGTTAAGCGCAGGCGGGCGCGGCGCGCCCAGAGCTGCAGCGACCTCCTGTCGATCTCGACGGCGTGACAGACAGACACACAAATGTTATGAACTCCAAGGCATTTTTTTAATCTTTAAAATTTCCAGTGCGTGTCTACTTTTTGTTTTGGTGTGTACACATGTCCGTTAGCTTGGTGCGAGGGTTGGAACGGGCGGCACGACGAGTTCGGCCCGCAGCAGCGCGGAGCCCGCGCCTAGCCGCCAGGCCCTGAGTTCTTCCGTTTCCTTGGTGTCTAGGCTGAGCAGCGCCAGCCGGCGCCCGCGGGCAAGCAGTTCGTCGTCGACGTCGAGGCGGGCTAAGCCAAGCGCGAACCAGGTCACGTTGCTCCGGCGTAGAGCTGCCGGCCTTGTACACGGCGCCGTGCCTCAGCAGCAACCGTAGGAGCTCCGGATTTGGGCTCGCCAGCCCCGCGGCGCTCATGAGCGCCAGGAGGCTGGGGCCCCGCACTTGGCAGAAGCGGATCGGGTTGAAACGGCGCCGGGCGGCGGCGCACAGGGCGCCGTGCAGCACCCGTGCAGGTTCCTGGGAATTGTGGTGCAGCACACAGAAGAACGCGATGCCCGAAGCCACGTGTGGGGCCAGCAAGCGGGGGCTCTGCAGAACGACGTCTACGGCGGCCTGCACGTCCTGGACAGCACGGGGCACGATGGGTTGCATGGCCAGCTGCAGCAGCGAACAGCTCTGGCTGCACCACGAGGTATCAACCCTGGCCGCAAGCGTCAGGTACTGCAGTGCCTGGAGGTCGTTCCACGCCGCCGCGTGCACGACCGCCTGGCGTGCAGGCTGCCGGCCCAGCTACCAGCCATGATGTTTTCGGTGTACACAATAGAGCTGAGCTCTCGGCCCAGCTCCCGGAAGAACCTCTGGGCCCGCCAGTGGACCGCTCGCTCCACCAGACGCATTTCTCGGACCAGCAGTTCTAGCAGCGGGAACGAGCACGCCCTGCTAAAACTGCGCCGGTACATCGCTTGGAGTTCTTGGAACACCTTGGTCAGCTGGAAGCTGTAGCACAGAATAAACTCGAGCACGTTGCTGCCGGCCGGTTGGCGCCAGAACGCCAGGATGTAGTATTTCACCTCGGGCCTCGAGCACGTAACTGTTAGCAGATTGAGCGTGCAGTCCAGGTAGCTTTGCCAGCTCGCCCTGAGCTCGTTCGCGACCTGGGCCGCACGTGCGGGAGCCAGCAGATAACACGCGTGTTGCCTCATCATCGCGGTGCCTGCACACACCCCCACCACGCACACCTATCTACAAGGCACAAATCCCCTCCCTTTCCCCCACCCTCCCAAAAAAAAAAGGATCGTGGGCGGGGGGGGGGGCCCAACCACAAAAAAAAAATAAATACGGCCCCCCCCACACACACACAAAACCAGACGAGAGAGAGAGGGGGGGGGGAATGTTTGCTCTGCCAACAAGTGGAAAGAGCAGGGATTGCGGGAGGGGGGGGGCCGCCGAGAGACAGGATCGTTGCATCGAGTTGGCTTTTGCTTCCTAACCCTCCCTCCCTCCCACCGTTCTCCACGTTTGCGCAGTCTTGCTTGGCAGCAAACCAAAAAGGAGGAAAACAACAAAAAGAAAAAAAGAGATGAGCTGGACCGAACGCGTGCAGTGGGCGCTGCCCAAGGCCGAGAATCTCGACAAGAACATGATCGCGTGGATCGTCGTCAACAGCGCGAGCGCGCTGCTGCTCGTAGCCGCCGCGGCGTGGCGCCGGCCGTGTTTTGTGCGCACGGAATACCGCGCCGTGGCGTTAGCGGCCCTGCTGCACTACTCGGTGTGGTACGCGTTCTTCTGGCTGCCCTGGACCAACGAGGGCTCCGAGCCAATCGCAAGCCAGCCATGGGCGGCCGGCGAGCTGCTGTTTGTCTGCGCCGGGCTGTTCCTGTACGACAAGCCGTACCTGCAGAATTCCACTTCGCTGGCGCTGGGCTGCGCGGTCATGTACACGTCGGCAGCGGCGCTGGCGCTGGCGGCGGCGGCCTGGGCCCTGCCGCCCGTCGCGCGCGCGCTGCTGCTCATTCCGGCCGTACAGCGCGGCTGCCGGCGGCTGCTGGAGAAAGGCGGCTGCTGGAGAAAGCCGGCTCTCAGTACGCGTCGCTGACCCCGCGGCGGCCCAAGGGCTGGCTGATTGGCAAGGTGGCCGCTGTGCTGTACGGTTCGTGTGTGCTGGGTCCCTGGGCGCGATCACGGAGCACATGAAAGGGCGCGCCTGCTGGCCTTCTCGGCCACGCTCGGCTTGCTGGCCAGTACGTGGCTCTTGTTGTTGCAGCCGCGAGCCGCGGGAGTTGACATCGTCCCGCTAGCCGAAAACAAACCCCAGTACACCGACAGCAAACAAGAGCCCGTCGAGGTCAAACAATATCTACCAAAAGTCGGGGAGGACGAAGACGAAGAAGGGGAAGAAGAAGAAGGGCCGTGAGCATTAAAAGACATACTTGCTTTAAAAAAAAGTTTCCCGGGCCTGAGATGAAGAGAAGGCGGACCGGCCGTGCAAGAAGCGACCGGGGCAAAAAGTGACTTGGTAGTGCAAAACAGCCTAGTACCGGAGCGGGGGGCGAAAAAAGGTGACTGACTTTGCAAAAACGGCCTACCGGGGCGGGGGATAGTGGGGGGAAGGGGGCTTTTGCCAGGGACGATTGGTAGTTTTCTTTTTCTGGTCCGTCCCCCCCCCCGATCGCGCCAACGGAGGGAAAAAGTGGGTGACAGGAAGGAAGGAAAACAGGGAGTCTCTGCCTTTTCCCCTCCCACCCGCGCTCCCTTTTTTTGTGTCGTAACTGGCAGAGTGCAAGCCGGACCATTTTGTTTGGGGAGACCAGGCTCTTATTTGTGCTGTCTGTTGGCAAGATGTCGTCCGGACGGGAGAACGCGAGCAAGATGGGCTGGCTCGCTTTCCACTGGGGCAACGCGCTGGTGCTGTTGGCCCTGTGTTGCAAGCAGTGGCTGCGCCTCCGACGCCTCGCGCCACGTCGCGCTGCAAATATCACGGAGGACCCGCCGCCCGCCGTGATCGTGGGCTACAGCAGCAATGCGGTGCTTAACACCGACCGGCCGCGGACGGTGGCGTGCCTGGCGCTGCTGCGCGCGATGCTGTGGACCATCTTTTTTTGGCTGCCCTGGGCGCGCGGCCGCCAACCCGCCGTGGGCTGGGCGCTGAGCGAAGCGGCCGTGTTTTCGGTGGTGCTCTTGTTGTTCGCGCGCGCCTACGACCCCGGCCGCGACTTGCTGGAGTGCGCCTGCGCCCTGGCGCTGCTCGTGGCCTACACGGTGATGACAGTGGCGGCCGTGAAGTCGGTGGTGGCGGCGTGGCTCGTGGTACCGCTGGCGCTGGCGCTGGGGGCCGCGGCAATCTTGGCGCGGCGGCTGTGGCACAAGTCGGCCATCCGCGTGCAGCCGCCGTACGAGCCGCTCGCGCCGGCCGCCGGCCTGCCCAGACTCGCGCCGGCGGTTTGTTTGCTCATCTCGCTGTCGTGCGCCGTGGCCGCCGCGGGCGCCGGCCGCGGGAGCGAGGCGCTGGCGCTGGCGGCCGCGCTGGGCTTCGCACTAGCGCAGTGGCCTCTGTTTGCGCAGCCGGACCTGTACAACCGGCACAGGAATTGCCAACGCCGGGTGATGTCGTCCGAGAGAACACGGGTTGTCATGCTGTTCACGGCGGGGCCCCCCATTCCCTGACACTATAACCCCGGAAAAGAAAAAGAGAAGTTGGTGTTTCTTTGTTCTTGAAAGAAAGCGTGTCTTAATTAATAGGATTCTCTTGTTACATCCACAGAAAAAAGTTTATTAATACGACATTTTTCGGTGGCTGCGACAGAAGTATGGAAATAAAAAAGAATGTCTTGCTGTAGAAAGCAAGAAAACATGATACAAGAAAGCAAAGACCTTAATTAGCTTTTTTCTGCGGGGGAGGAAGAGGGAGGGCCGACCGTTTTTTTTTTCATCACTCCCCTCCCTTCTTTCTTTGCCGATTGATTGGGGTTGTTTTTTTTGGTCACGTGATCTTCTGTTGTGCCCAAAGCCCCCCCCCCCCACCTCCCTTCCCCCGCCTGGTGGTTGTTATTGCTTGTTAGTATCCACGCTCTATTCGGTCGAGCACGGGGCGCGCGGAAGAAGGAGGGGGGGGGGGAGGGCGCTACAGAGAGAAGAAAGAAAGGAAACAGGGAGGGGGGGGAAGGAGAAGGGGGGAGTAAGTACATTAAAAAGGATAACCGGGAAAAAAGGGATAGAACCATAAGAGAGGGAAAGAAGCCAGTTAAACGGGAGGAAAGGGAAGGGCGGGGCAGAGTGAGGGGGGAGGGGGAGAGACAAAAGACACAAGTGCGTTTTTTTTTTGTTTTCCTTTTTGGTTTTGTTTCTTTTAGAGCTTGCGATTCGAAGTGTTATCAAAAGACGGAAAGGAGAACACAATAAGCACTATCAGAAACCCTGGCAATTCATGCTTGGCTGCCCCCAAACTCGTGGGCGGCTTAGCGTACGTGATCCAAGGCGCACAAAAGTCGTGCCTTGATGAAAAAACTCGCGCTTTCCAGAGCCAAGCCGGTGTTCAAAAGGCGTTAGCAGACATACTAAAGCTGCTGGACGGGCCCTTGAGACCCGCGTTAGTCGTGTTCGTACAAAAAATCAATTGCGAAGGCCACATTACTTTTCCCGGCTTCAAGAGACTTCCGCAAGAAGTCGTGCAGGTTGATGAAGGCACTATCCTTTTTCCAGGCACTGCCGGCGTTCAGGGCGTCATCGAATACACGTTCACACCGGCCCGCACCAGCGACCCCATCAAAATGACAGTGCACCAAACTGAGTCAAACCTGGATAGAAATGACGAGGACACTGAAATCATTGACCAACTGAAGCCGTATGTTAAGCCCCGGGAAGGCTCGGCTGTGAGGCTTGAAAATCAGGGCCTTTGGTACAAGTCAGGAGCTGGTGCAAAGCAGAAATTGCAGGTTTGTGTGCCACAAAAGGGGAACACCTGTGCGTCCGCGGTCTGGTTGACGGGCCAGCAGCAATATTTCCCGCATAGTTCAGCGGTGGTTGACAACACTGGTTACAACTTGATTAAGAACGGTGGCGAAAGCCTGCTCGACGTTTTCGAGCGTTTCGGCATTGGCGAGTTGGTTCTAGCATGCCTGGCCCCGAGCCAGGATTTATTGTTCACAGCCGCTGACTTGACAATGCAGGGCATCAAGGTTTCTGTGGTGCAGAGTGCGACACCGTGCGTGTTCCAGGCGTCCCCGCGCAACCAGCCCTTCGACCATACGTTGGCGACACAAGAACATGTGATGGATAGCAGCAACCCCCTCTACCGCGCGCACGTCGCGCATTCGCTCAAAATTCGGGTCTACCCGACGTTGCACAGCTTCACTTCGCAATACGCGGAACGGGTGCATTTCAAGACGCTGCCGGGAGGCAACGTCAGCAACAACACCAAAACCCCGGACCTAGAATTCAAATTGTACGCGACTGATCTGCCGACCAGACAGTCAACTTGGAACAAGCTGCGCGAGCAAGCTCGGGACGCCGCGCTGTCCTACGCGGACAAGGTCACGACACAGTCTGTTCAAGGTGACGCGTCCACCACCAAGCCACAGGGCGCCGCAAGCACGGAATTGCAACGACTCCTTGCCATTGTGGATCCTACAAGCTCAGAATTTGTGCAAGACAAGTACGTGGCGATAGTCAACGAAGGCTCGCGACACGGCCTGGAACCCGTTGGCGCGGGAAATTTCTTGCCTAGGTCTAAGCGTTGGGCCTCTTTGCAACGTAAGGATTGGAAAGGGGAGTTTGTGTCCGCCATCTTCTGCGTCCGACCAACGGCGTTTGGCTTCGTCACGGACTCCGACGAAGGTACTATGCAACTGATCAAGGAAATGCTCTAGTTCCGGGATTCGGTTGCTATGATTCTGCTCTCCGCGCTGATGGAACAGGTACTAGAAGCGCTGAAACCTAGTACGCCACCAATGGCAGCGCCAAGCCAAACCAAGGCCACAACCGCCCCACCCACAAAGGCTGACAATGGCGGAACTTATACCAGGAATGACAGTGCCTACACAGTGAGTGCAAAACAATCATCTGGCAGAAGCAATGACGGTAGTGCAACGTCCCCGCAACAGCAGCGGCCAGGACAGAAGATTGATCTTCGGAACTTGTACATAGCCTTGTTCTTAGTGTACCAAGAAGCTCTCCGTCGTTACATGGAAGCAGCGAACGGTACGCCGAAGAGCCAGGGGCAATGTTTGGCAGAGATAGGATTTGGGTGGGGAAGCTATACAGAGCCTGATACACAAAGCACAAGATCTCCAGAGCTCTACGGCAGTGTCCGCGCCTACCAGAAGTGCTATTGGCAAGATAATGGCAGGGCTATGTTAGGCAATTTCTATGACCAACACCGTCCGAAACTCAAACAGAATTTGGTATCCAACGGCTTGTTACAACAGAGCAACTCTCAAGAACAAGACAAAGAGCTTGTACAGATAGTGGGCGCGACGTTTACAGGGCCCTTGCAAGCGTTTGATTTGTGGGCAGAGCAAGCAACCAAGGCGAGCCTGCAGGGTGAGAACGTTACGACGGCTACCCGGGCTAGGAAGTACATGTGTCTGGATGACGTGCTAGCCTTCCTAGAGAAAAAGAAGACTCACGAGCAACAACACCCACAGTGCGTCTCCCGCTCGCCGTCCCACGGAGCCCAAAGAGAGTTCATAGCGTACGCTGGCCGAGGGTACGACCGTACGTCCCTCAGGGCGCTGCCTTGAGTTATGTCGCGGTGTACCCGATGCCTCGTTGCGCCGAAGATTTACACCCGGGACTGTTCCATGTCCTGGCGAAAGATCTTCCGGTGGATCCGACGAAGAGCGAGCAAAGCAGCGAACCCGTGCGCATCGCTTTAATGCTAGTGCCAAGCAACTGCTACTACAACACCCAACATTACGCGGAAAATCTGCCGTTTCCAGTTCATGCGGTTGCACCTTTCGCCTTTATGCAGGAGGGCCATTTTATGGCCTTGCACTCGCCTGGCAATCCGTGCGAGCTTGTTGGAATGCAGTAAGACAAGCGGCTGACGAGCGCTACAAAAAAGGCGACGAAGTTCTTTTTTTGTAGGTGCACAAACCTTGTGTCAGCTTAGGTTTTACTGCGTAGACAATCAAGCTGCGCACTAGCCAGAACTAAAAAAAAGAAAAACAAGTCTTGGAGCGTAGCCGAAAGATCACCATGGGTCACAAAGAAAAAAGGAAATCTTGCAACCCAAAAGCAAAAAATAAGCCTCAGGAAAAGCAAGCCAGTCGTCGTTTTTTTGATTATCTTTTAATTAAAAACTGAAATATTCCCGAACTCCGACCGTGTTTCTCATCTGTGCCGTTCAAAAAGGGGCGGGAGGTGGGTTTCGAAAATGAGAACGTACGGCCAGACTAATTCTTTCTTAATAATATCAAGAGGTCGTGCCTGCGGGGTCACTGCGGGCGCGCAGCGCCAGGGCCTCCAGCCCGGACACGCGCGCTTCCAGCATTTGCAGGCGCCTGAGCGTTTCTTGTTCGAACCAGTTCAGCGACACGACCTGCGCCTGGCACTGCTGTGCCAACAGGGCATTCACGCTCGCTTGTGTCTCAACGAAGGCCTCCAAGTCCGAAACCGACGCCGCTGCTGCTTTGAACTAAACATTCGACAATCTTGGGGGTATCCCTTTTTCCGAAATTTTCCATGAAGTATATGGACTTTTTTGAAAACGTGTGGAAATGAAAGGAAATCAATTCACTGATTGCAGAACATATAAAAATAATATTAAAACATGTTTTTATTAATTGTAATACACTTTAACTTCATCTTCAGAGGTGGGCAGGAACCGGTCCGACACGGTAATCTTTCTCCTTTTTCATAGTCCCGGCTACTATGAATCTATGATGATAACAATGCCCAACATGCAGAATTTGCTTTTAAGTTTGTTTATCTTTGTTTACATTAAGCATTTTACTTTATTATGATAATAAACATTGCTTTTACCTACAATAAATTCCCCCCGGGGGGGGGGGAGGGGGGAGGGGGGAACGGGGGAGGAAGAGAAGTGCGATGTCGCCACGCAAAATACATAGATTCTACAACAAAATTTCTTTAATTACTAAAAAAAATAATAAATCTAACTCCGTAATATCATACTAACTAAATTAGAAGTTTGTTTAACTCTTGCACGCGACAAACGTTCTTAATCACGCTTTCGACCATAACAAACCTGCCAGTGCAAAAAATTACGATTAATACTACACTACTACAAAGAAAAAAAACACAAAACAAATTCAAACATCTTTCAGATGAAGGAGAAAAGTGAAAGCTATGCAAACTACCTGGTGCGTGCATTTGAAGTTAGCGCCGAGTCAGCGCAAGCGATGCTAAAACAAACTCCCATGCGTTAGGTGAGCTGGGAGCGGTGAGACCGGTGCCGCGTTGGGGGGTGGAAGGTGAGTTACCAGCAGACAGAGCGCCAGCTGCCATCCGCGCGATGAGATCCTCCAGCAAGCTTTCTCTCTCGCTCTTACTATTTTTGTTGTTGTTGTTGTTGTTGTTGCTGTTGTTGTTGCTGATGTTGTTGTTGTTGTTATCATTATCATCATAGTTTTTCTTGTTCTTGTTATTCTTCTTCATCTTCTTCTTCACTCTCTCGTTCTCTTCTTCTGAGCTTTCCTCCTCCTCCTCCTCCTCCTCCTCCTTCTCCTTCTTCGAATTCTTCCTCTTTCTTCTCTCCTCTTCCCGTTGTCGCTTCTCTTGCGCCTCTTTTTCCTTCCGATCTTGCGCTTCTTTTTTCTTCCTTTCCTCCTCTCTCAACTTTCTTTCTTCTGCTAGCATTTCCTTAATGGATGCGGCTTGTTCTGACATTGCCTTGTTCACAAGATCCTGAACGACTTCTTTCGACACGCCGGCGGACGAACTACCCTGAATACAATACCGGTCGCCGTTGTTTTGAAAGAAGTCGTTCATTTCTTGCGAACAAGACAGTGGCAGAACAAACCAACAGCAACGACAACAACAACAACAAAGAATAATAATAATAATAATAATAATAATAATAATAATAATAGTATATCTCCTGCCAATTGCTGAGACAAAAGGCCATGTGCATCCAGTCCTCCATTCCATAAGGAAAGTCTCCACACCAATCGGTGGAATAAAGGAAGTGACGGCATAGAACATCACTCTAGGAGCTTTATACCAATCAGCCCATGGAAAGGGACCGATGGCCTATGTACTCCCTAAATAATAATAATAATAATAATAATAATAATAATAATAATAATAATAATAATAATAATAATAATAATAATAATAATAATAATAATAATAATAATAATAATAATAATAATAATAATAATAATAATAATAATGTTTGAAAAAAAAATGTCAGCGCTTCCCGTTAGAGAGATTATACTCGGAAAAAAAAAGACAGGGAAAGGCTCACTGATAGAATGCCACACACACTAGCTAGCCATACTAAAGCTAGTAGCTATACTCCCCTCTCTAAACTATATGCTGCGGCGCCCAAAGAGACCTTTTGACCCCCCCCCCCCCGGGGGCCCCCCCCCTCAAAAAAAAGAAAAAGAAGAAGAAGGAGTAGGAAAGATTATACCTCCAACGACATGTCCACTTCATCAGCGTCGACCGCGGGCTTTTTGGACTTCGGCTTGCCTAGTCACGTCAGAAATTAGAAACACTGAAAAAAAAGCACACAAAAAAAGATGAAATTTGCTAGTACCTGGCTTTTTCTTGCTGGACCCCTTAGGCATAGGAGGCTCAGGGGTCTCTTCTTCTTCAGGGACGTCTGGAACGTCTGGAACATCGTCGACGTCGATGGATTCTGCACAAAGAACCAAACAATATTACATACATCCTTCATTTTTCATTACATACAATGTTGCTACCGAATCTCAGTTTTTTTGGCCTGCCCGAAGAGCGAGGCTCAGTCGGGCCCTTTTTTTGATTCTTCTTCTAACGTTTCAGGCGAGCATGCAGTAAATATGCAAAATAAAGAAAAGGAAGATGCCAAAAAAAACAAAAACAAAAACAAAAAAAAAAAAAAAAAAAAAAAAAAAAAAAAGATGGAGCTGGTGGAGAAAAAGAATAATAACATGTATATGAAGAAGAAAAAGAAAAATGGAAGAAGAAGAGGAAGAAGAAGAAGAAGAAGAAGAAGAAGAAGAAGAAGAAGAAATGACCTTGTTTGCTTCGTACAGAAGCAAAAGCTCCCGCTTCCGCCAGTTGCAAATCATAGGCGGGTTCGTGGGGTTACCGACGTAGAGGAGCCACGCGGGCTTCACCTGCTTCTCGAAGTCCATCGGCGACGGATCAAGCATGCAAGAGTGTTTAAGGTTAAAACCAAAAAAACCCATGAGCTGATATTGGATTTCGTCAGCCTTGCCATCGCCGTCAGTGTCGACCTCGCGCGCAGCAAAAATGAAGCGCTTCGATCCTGCAACATCCAAGTATAAAAAATATGTGCAGCTTGTGAATTTTGAAAAACATACAGTACCTCGATTGACTTGCGCAGGAGTCTTCTTGCGCCAACCAATGGGAAAGACAATGAAGAGCCTGCAAATAAAAAATAAACAATCAGTTTATAAAAATCTTTCATACTTATAGGGAAAAAGACCCGGGAGCACAAGGTGAAGTTTCACCCTCACATGTCTCCACTTGCGTGGACGCCTTCAGTTCGAAATTGTTGTACTTTGTAAGTGCAACGTCGAGCGCGAGCGCCCCCTCCCGATGTTTGTTGTCCTCGGATGTGAACTTAAAGAGCAAGCTAATTAAAGCAGCAGCAAAAGAGGAATAATAATAATAATAATAAAAAGAGAGTTTAAATTTAAAAAAAATGGCAGCGCTTCCCGTTAGAAGAAATATACTCGAAAAAAAAAACAGGGAAAGGCTCACTGATAACTGATAGAAGGCCACACACACTAGCTAACTATACTAAAGCTAAGTATCTATACTCCCCTCTCTAAACTATGCTATCGAATAATAATAATAACAATATAATAATAGTGCTTCTCTGTCAATGGCTGATGCATTTCTGCACATGCGCCTCCATCGTCTCACCCGTGAGGGGAGTACGAAGAATTGACGATAAGCTCTAATGACACCCCCGCAAGGGCAGTTCCAACACTTCCAGACGGGCCGGTATGTTCAATGAAAATACTGGTCCAGACGGATCGGTATGTACAATGAAAATACTGGTGGCACCGACGGGAATCGAACTGGCGACAGGGACAATATAATAATAATAATAATAATAATAATAATAATAATAATAATAATAATAGTGCTTCTCTGTCAATGGCTGATGCATTTCTGCACATGCGCCTCCATCGTCTCACCCGTGAGGGGAGTACGAAGAATTGACGATAAGCTTTAATGACACC
>WBZZ01002674.1:0-49101 GCA_019918135.1 Paulinella micropora | reverse complement strand
TCTGACTTTTGTTGGTGGTCCTCCACCAGGCAAAGAAATCCGCGCCAGACGACGAAGGCAGTGACAAAGAAACTATTTTTCTTTATGCGTCTCAAATAAACTGATTGATTGCCACGGCGTATCATGATTTGATCATGCATCAGCAGTTATCAATATGAATATTAAAAAAGACTCAGTGATATAACTTGGCATTCGATGGCAACATACGAGTGCGAAAGGTCGATCGACGATGATTACTACACCGTATACGGGATCGCTAGTGTATTGAGCGATGGTGTTCCCGGGTATGACCCTTTCCAAGTCCTGGATGATGTTCTCGAAAATGAAATGTTCTCTGAAACTTTCATTAAATTATTTTTTACGATAGATTATATACTGTCGTACCTGAGCACGGTCAATCTCTACTTGTGTCGGTATATCGCAGGGTCGGGTACATTACACCTCGACTTCGGATATAGCTATTAGGACTGGCCCCCTAATACTATATCATAGGATATCCGCCTTATACAAGGGTATGTCATTGAAAAAGACAATGTACTTACGATCTCCCTGTGAATAATAATAATAATAATGATAAGAAGAAGAAGGAGATCAAAGGGGGAATCGTACTACAGCACCACGTTGCTTGTATTTTTTATTAATAGTACGTTTGTTCTTGACATACTGCCGAAAAAAAAATTGAGGGGAAGGAGTTCAAAATTTACAAGAAAGGCTAGAGAATCCGCTTTGACGTGCCGTATGAGGATATATTTATCGTCTTTTAGCGTCTATCAGTGCGTCGATGCGCTGTGTGGCATGACTCCATAGCGCATACTATTTGCAGAAAGAAATCAGAAGGTGTATGACGAAAATGCTATTTCCGTCATAAAATCGGGAGGGGGTACTGTAGGCATCACCCCCGGATAGCCGGTAAAAAAAATACCTTTTCCTGGTGACAGGTGCACCAGCTTGTTTTTCAGTATTATTTGTCCGGATTGGACCTGATGCCATTTTATTCCTGGTCTGTTGCCGTTTTCCTTTTTGGCTTCACTGAGCTAATACAACGAGACATCATTCTCATTCTTGAGGACTGTGTTTGGTTGTATTACCGACTTTTTACGAGCTATCGTTGGGGGCATTACACCATGGCCTGAATTGAGTAGCGCGAGGGACAGGGCGCGAACCATACGATGGAAGGATTAGCTGTGGCGTGGTATTTGCAAAGCCTAGCACAGTTGACAAACAAAATTAAGAACAATAAACTGTGGCAGAACATGCTTTTTTCTTCAGATACTTGCAGTCGGCAGCGGCGTGAGAGTGCGCGCCAGAGGGAGAGGCACTAGCTCTGACGGAAGATAGAACAAGCAGGAGGCAGGCACCATCGGCCGGCTGCTTGTCTGGCACGATCGGACTCATAGGCGCTACTGGCGGGTCGCTATCCAGGCATGTGGCACGAGGTAAGGAGCAGCACAGCTGGATGTGCACAAGGTAGGATAGCAGCAGAGCACAGCTGGACGCTCCTGCAGCCCACAAACACACACACACACGCACGCGCGCGCGGCGCGCCCACACACATACACTCACATGCATACACACATACACGCACACCCTCGCTCACACACACACAGACACACCCACACATTACATACATACATATGTACACATTCCTGGTCTTGCTCTGGTTTCCGGCAAGGCCGGACCAACGCATCGGCCAAAGCCCTCGATTCCCCGTCCTGCGCCTGTTCAGAGGCCAGTGCAGGTGCTCGCGCGATGCACGCGCGTGCGCTTTACAACTGTTCCTGCTGCACTGCGAACGGCAGGCGACCGGGCAAGGTCCGCAAGCTTCCTTCGCCAGGTTCCCGATGTTGCGCTGCTTCCTGTTGGTCCGGGCCTGCGCGCTTTTCGTCGTCTCAAATCTGATTCTAGCCAACCACAGAGCAAGCAACAGTCTTTACAACAAAAAAAACTGAATATACAGAGGAATTATATATATAATTAAGTATATACAGAATACAAAAATGTATGTTTTGTATGTATGTCTTGCATGCATGTATTGTATGAATGTATGTATGTATTGTGTTTGTGTGTGTGTGTTTGTGTCTGTGTGTTTATGTTTATGAGTGTGTGTGCGTGTGCGTGTGTGTGTGTGCGTGTGTATGATTTAATATGTGTATATGTGTATTCTGCATATATGTATGTATGGTATGTGTGTGTGTCTGTATTTGTTGGTGTTTGGGTTTGTGTGTGCGAGTGTGTGTGTGTGTGTGGGCTTAAGTGTGTATGTGTGTGTGTGGGCTTAAGTGTGTGTGTATGTGTGTGTGTTTGGTGTTTGTGTGTGTGTGTGTGTGTGCGTGTGGGTGGGTGGGTGGGTGCGAGTGTGTGTGTGTGTGTGTGTGTGTGTGGGTGGGTGTTTGTGTAAGTTTGTGCATGTATATATTTTTCATATGTACGTATGTATTATGTGGATATGTATGTCTTCTGGTATGTATGTGTGTCGGTGTCTGTAGGCGTGAGTGTGTGTGTGTGTGTGTGTGTGTGTGTTGGTGTGTTCGTGTTTGTCTTTGTGTTTTTCTTTGTTGTGTGTGTAGTGTCTTTGTATGCGAGTGTGTATGTATGCATGATTTCTGTATTGGTGTGTTTGTGTATGTGTATGTCCGTGACCGAAAGCAAGGATCCAAACGAGTGATTGTTGGGCTTTGCTGGGATCCCTGGTAGGCACTAATCTACCTAGACGATGCTTACCAAGCAACAATATGAACTACATGGGGCGCTAACAAGCAAATGTAAATTTTTAAAAAATAATAAAAAAATTATTTCTTCTGATTTCTTTTTCCACACTGCGACTTCTTTTACTTAGAACAACCTTGATCATTCTGGGCAAGATAAATGAAACTTAATACGAAATCAGAAGCACGATTGGAGAGAATGCAATCTAGGATGAAAAAACAGCTAAAAACGTATCTCCTCACGAATACATACAAGTAATATATATGCTCATATTTACATCATATTCAATATAGTAATAGGTCCGATCTTATACATTTGTCTACAGATACATATTCTGATTTCTCATTACAAATTTAAGCTCGCTTCTGATTTCTCTTTCAAACATACATATTTCTCTTTGCAATAGTACAATGCGTCATTAAAACTCCGTACTTACATAGTGTTAAAACATATACACCCAGAGTACTAGACTGACACACATACTAGTACATACTTACACATACACACACAGATACACGCACAAACACAAATATCAACGCAGCAGCAACACACCTACACCCACCCACCAGACACACATACACACTCATACACACAGACACAGACACAGACACAGAAACACACATAATATACATATAATACACATAACACACACACAATATAAGTACTAATATAAATAATGCATGCACAATACATACACACATATAGACACTCATAATACACATTGATATGTACATGTAAAATACAGAGACATACACACACAAACACAAACACCAACACACCATCACAGACACACACCTAACTCCTTTTTGTTTCTTTTGCATCCCCAAAATTCCACCGGGGGAAATCACCGGGGGGGGGGGGAGGAAAATTCTTTTCAGTCTCTGTTTACTTTTACCCCCCCCCCCCCCCCTGGATTCTACAAAAAAAATCATAGAACGCATTTTAAAAAAAAGCCCCCCTCCCGACCTTCAGACTTTCACCAAAAATACACCCACCCACCGACCTCCTTTTTGGCCCCCCCCCCCCTTGGTCTGCTCGCTTCGTCGTTTCTCTGATTGCGCAACGTGTTGGCATCTTCAGCCGTTTTTTACTGTTTTGGGATAAATATTTGCCGATAGGGCAGCCGGAACAGTGGTCTGAAAGGTCTTAGTGCCCCCCCAAATTGTACCGCAATAATCGGTCTAGGTTGGGTCTCGGAACTATTGATAGCAGCACCGCAGATTGCGGGTCATTAAAGCACATTCCCTATGCAAGAACAAGAACCTGCGTGCATCTGTGACGAAATGTGGGCACGCAAACCCTTTGGAATTTCCATTGTGGTGATGCATCGTAAGGCATCTTGCTCCAATCACTTTTTGTTTCTACCAAGAAAAACAAGCAAGATTTTCACAAGGTCGGTTGTCGTCGTCGTTGTTGTTTGTTGGTTGTTGTTTGTTGTTGGTTGTTGTTGTTGTTGTTGTTGTTGTTGTTGTTGTTGTTGTTGTTATTGTTGTTGTTGTCTTTTTGTTGTTGTACTGTTGTGGTGTGGTGTTGATGTTGTTGTTGTTGTTGTTGTTGTTGTTGTAGTTGTTATTGTTGTTGTTGTAGTTTGCTGTTAGTTGTTGTTGTTGTTGTTGTTGTTGTTTGTTGTTGTTGTTGTTGTTGTTGTTGTTGTTGTTGTTGTCGAGTTGTTGTTGCTGTTGTTGTTATTGCTGTTGTTGTTGCTGTTGTTGTTGTTGTTGTTGTTAGTTGTCGCTGTTGTTGTTGTTGTTGTTGTTGTTGTTGTTGTTGTTGTTGTTGTTGTTGTTGTTGTTGTTGTTTGTTATTGTTGTTGTTGTTGTTTTTGTTTGTTATTGTTGTTGTTGTTGTTGAGTTAGCAATTGCTGCTACTGCCGCTGCTGCTGCTATTGCTGCTGCCTAGCGCTGCTGCTTCTGTTGCTGCACTAGCAGCATCTGCTGCTACTGCTGCGCCTACCAGTACTCCTACGCAGCACACCTACCTGCCTACCTACTTGCCAGCCTACCTAATACCTACCTATCTACCTACCTACCTACCTGCCCAACCTACCTACCCACCTACCTACGTATACCTACCCGCCCTCCTACCTACCTGCTTGCCTACCTACCTGCCTGCCTACCTACCTGCCTGCCTACCTACCTGCCTTCCTACCTGCCTTCCTTCCTACCTGCGTACATACCAGGGGGGGAGGGGAAGGCGTGGTTGCAGGAGGGGGCAGTGGTTGTAGGAGTTTGGGGGGGGGGGGGGGGGGCGAGGTTGGAGGGGGGGGGGGGGGGCGGGGTGATCGGGGGGGGGGGGGGGGGGGGGGGGCCGGGGTGATCGTGGGGGGGAGGGAGCACTCCCTTTGATCTTCTGCATTTTTGGGTGTGTGCGTGTTCTGGGTTCTGGGGAAAATGTTTTTTTCTGTAAATTCCTGATGTTTTCTTGCCTTCGTACCTACCTATGTGTTTACCCGCCTACGTGCATACCTACCTACCCGCCTACCTACATACCAGCCTACCTACCTACCTACCTACCTACCTGCGCCTGCCTACCTACCTGCTTACATGCCTGCCTACCTGCTTACCTGCCTGCTACCTGCCTACCTACCCACTGGGCATGTCATGGCACCCGCCGTTGTTGACTTCTCCTGCGCTGCTTGCACTTTTGCTATCCGCCTGCTCCTGCCTGGCCTGCTTCCGACTCCGACTGCCTTGCTACTACACACGTCGCTGGATGGCAGGTGGTAGTCCGTGCCGCTGGATTGATATGGGAGAGTTGATTGACTCCGGGGTTGGAGGGAAAGTCGACCCATGGACGAACGAGGATGGGCCTGACTTTCCTCTCGACACATCCGGGCCGGTGCAAGGTAGACCTCAAGCAACCTGCCTGATTTGCTTTGGAGGAGGGGGGTTGGAGGAAGGGAGGATGCAGGGAAACGATGGGCGGCCGCCCGGGAGGGAAGCGGAGGGGGGGGGGGGACGGAGGAAATAAAGTGTGTAATGAGAGGAGGGGGAATGTAGGAGAGGTACAAGGAAAGGTACAAGAGAGGTGTAGTTGTAGGTGTACGTGAAGGAGAGGTGGTGTAGGTTAGGAGAGGTGTAGTGTGTAGGTGTAGGAGTGGAAGTGGTACGGAAGCAAATAATAATATGATCGACTGGAGAACAAGGGGGGGGGGCCAAAATGTTGGGAGGGAAGCGGAGGAGGGTGTGTGTGTGTGTGTGTGTTTTGGGGGGGGGGGGGAAGTAGGAAAGGAAATCATGTGTGATGAGAGAAAGGAAGGGGAGGGGAAGAAATAAAAAATGCGCTGCTCTGGGAAGGGAGGAGGGGGGGGGGGGGCAGTGGATGGGAAATGGAAGGTGGAGCTCGCGTTGAAAAAGTAAGTTTTTCTTGATACTAATATAATATCACTATCTTGGCACAAAAAAGGGGATCACAAAAGAAAGTTGTAGGTGTATGTGTAGGAAAGCTGTAGTTGTCAGTGGAGAGGTACAGATGTACGTGTAGGAATGATGCAGGAGAGGTGTAGTTGCAGGTGTATGTGAAGGAGAGGTGGAGGTGGAGGTGTAGGAGAGGTGTAGGAGTGGAAGGGGTCCGGAAACAAATATGATCGACTGGAGAACAAGGAGGGGGGGGGGGTGGATTGTGGGAAGGGAGAAAAGGAAATAAAATGTATGACGAGAGAACGGAAGGGGGGGGGGGGGGGGGGGGGGGGGGGGGGGGGGGGGGGGGGGGGGGGAATAAAAATGCGCTGCACTGGGAATAGAGGAGGGGGGACAACGGAAGGGAAAGGGAAGATAGGAGCTCGCGTAGGAAAAGAAAGTTTGTCTTGATACTAATATAGTAGTACTGCTGTGTTGGACGGCACAGGGCGGCACAAGCGCCACATATACCATCATGCTGCATGTCTGTCTATATAGCTTTTCCAAGAGGAAGCGTTGATCTTTCGTTTCCGCAGGTGTTCATGGTGGACCAGGACGGCCCCTCTTCATCAGGTAGGAGAGAGAAAAGGCCGCAAGCTTTATTTTACGGTGCATTTCAGAAACGCACGATACCTGTGGGCACAGGGTAAAGGCAAGCAACAACAACAACAAGAATAGCAACAAAAGAGGAAAGTTTGGGGGGAACAGGGATAGGAAACGACCATGGAACTTTTTCCGCTGTATAATGATGGCTGCTCCTGCGCGGGGTGACGAGTTTAGCCACACAAGCTGCGGTCTGGAAACGCATGGGCGCAAAACGCCTGAGTCAGGCGTTGTTCCAGTTCGTGCGATGAGAAAAGGAAGAAGTAAAGTTTAGGGGCAAGCTTGATATGCTATTCAATCGCGTCTTTGGATGGTAGGCGGTGGTCGGCGGCGCTTTGATATCGAGCAGTTGCTCAACTCAGAGGCTGAAGGGGGAAAAGTGCCCTGGACGCAAGAAGATGAATACGGTCGCTCTATGGCAGCAGCTCCCATACCCTCGGACATGGACAACGGTGAGTTGCTGTCATTCCACCTTTGCATTTCATGCATCTGAATTTACCTTGCTCTCTACAGGACGCACACGCCTTGAGATGGACACGGAAGCTCCTACTGAGCGTTCTGCAAGCCTCAAAAGGGTCACTTTCTTTGTGTCTTTCTGTATGTCACTCTATCTTGCGTTCCCTATTATTGTAGCCTCGTCAGGATTTGGACGAGAAGCACAGTGGTGGGAGAAAGCAACCTACGATGCCAGATCCACAGCGTGGCGACAAACCAGCAACATGGGTAAACGCTACCATTAAAGTCAGCTTTACAGTCCCGCCTGGTATGGGTTTGCGCAGCTCGCCGTGGAGAAGAAACCAAGGCACACGAAATCGCCGCACAATGGTACAGTGTTACCAGAAGGAGAACTGGGCAGGACAGGGGGAGTGTTTGTATTGGGGTTAGGGTTACTAATAGGTGGACTGCTCGTCCAAGGGCTTGGGGAGGTGTTGCTCGTGCAAGGGCCGCGGGGATGTTGCTCGTGGCGGGCATGTTGCTCGTGCAGGGCCACGGAGGCGTGGCGCTCGTGCCGAGCTCTCATGCGGGGGTGTTGCTCGTGCAAGGGCCGCGGGGTGCGCGTGCAGCTTGCTTATGCAAGAACACGCCCCCTGCGGGGTTGGTGCTCGTGCAGAGGGGATGGCTTCTCATGCAGGGCCGCGGGGGGTGGTGCTCGTGCAGTGCCGCTTCTGCGGACTGCTGCGTGCAGCGCGCGCTATATATTATATGATGCAATATACTGCCCACGTTTCAGTTGATCTTGGCTTTGTACAGAAACGGATGCGGAGCTCCCAAAGCGATCTGTGCAAGGTCCGCAACCTGGCGGCAGGTCATCGACTTGGGTAAGATTTGCGATTGTAGACTAGACAGCTTTACTTTCGCGCCTGGCATCGATTTGCACAGAATATGGTGAAGGAGCAACCAAGCGCAAAAGTAAAAATGACAAGTTCACTGAAAGGTATTTCCTCATACCGGCTGAGCTATGCCGATCCTTGCTATTAGCCTCCGCTCGGCCGGGCACATGACGCAAGAGCCTGCTGACCCCTTGTGCCTGCTGCCACCGTCGTACCTTTCGCGCGTCTTCTTGTGTGTAGCGGCGACTGGGGACTCCACGCGCTATACGCAGATGCTTCTCGCACCTGCTAGTAGTAGGCCTGCCCACGTCCAACCAAACCCGAAGCGCAAACGCCCTGACGGCCACAATGGAAAACGTACAACAGAAACCCATCGTCGCATGTGTCCCGTATGTGAGAACCCAGTCGAAACGAGGGCGGTGACCAAGGCCAGTCCGAATAAGGGTAGGAAGTTTTATGTCTGTGTGCACTGTCCCCCTAGTAAACGCCTTTGGCTGGGGTGGGTTGGTGAGCCAGAGCCTGTTTATCCTAAATGCGATTTTTGCGGGTTAGTGGGGAAGTATCAGTCTCAGTGTAGCAATGGTTGTGGTTGGGGATCGCAATACCGGCCCCGCTACGCGTATAGCGGAAGCCCATCTGCTCCAGTATTTCCGAAATTGACAGGTGTGCAATGCAGTGGTGGCAGCAGCAGTGACTGGCATGGTAATCCTGCGCCTGCCGTGACAAACAGCCGAGCCCCTCCCGTAACTAGTGTGGCGGTGTTGTGCCAGGGGACACCAGCGGATCCTGTCGTTGCGCTGGATAAAAACACTGCTGGAAGTAACAACTCTTCCCTCCCGGATTTGCTTGCCTCTCAGCAAAACATGCCCGCTCCCAATGCCCGCAAACGAAAGGAGCCATCTGCCGCGGATGGCAGCGCGGCGAGGAGGGAGATGGAGAAACAACGGGAGCCGCAACCCCCCTTGCCTCTCTCCTCACCTCTCGAACGGGAGACAACACAAAGCCAAAGGAAAGGAGGGTGGGAAGGGGCAGAAAAGCATCACTGCCTCACCGGCGTTGTAGTGGCTACGCCTGCTCCCCGAGCGGTGCATCGTAACAGCTCGGTAGTGAGCAACGCCAGCAGCAAGCCCTTCAATACCGCAACAGCGGCGACGCTGCCGTTGCAAGATGTGCCTAACTTGAAAGTCATGAAAAAAGAAGGCTATCCGCAAGCGCTGGCGCATTCGACACTGCTCCCCCAGATGAAGCTACGGCACTTCTTGATCACTTGGTTACACGGTTTTGAGCGACGGCCGACACTGCGGTGTCCTCTAGCAAAGAAGTGGCAGAGGCACGAAGATAAGTCATTGCGCCAGCTAGTCCTAAGCTCAAGCAAGTGCTGAATACATTCCTCGCCCGTCTGGCCTACGCGCACACGTGCACACCGAACGGTCTTGCGGCTGATGCAGACAAGAATCCAATCCATGCTCGCACGGGGGACTCTGGAATCCTGTTTCTGGGACTTAAGGTCCTGGTCCCCTCACACGGCCGTCTGGATATCAGAGTAAGATTACCAGAGAGTCCAAAATATGCCCAAGAGTCATTTTTTGGCTTTCACTCCAGCAACAGCGTGAAGTGTTCCGTTTCCGGACAGGAAGCGAGCGGTAATGTTGTGGCGTACATCGAGCACATTTCGGATGTCCGCTTTGTTCTCCGCAATGGGAAAGAATCTATTGCTGTAATACGGAACTTGCAGACCACGAAGAATAAGTTGCCTGCACAAGCCGCGGATCCAAGCCAAAATGTTTGGAGATGCTTTCGGCTTAGGGTGCTTGCCAGTCAGCTTCTCGGGCCCGAGACCCTTCGGCAGTGGGACAGCACGTATTCTGTCTACACCAAACACCAGCACGGTGCTCCACTAGAGCCCGCGTACGTGATTAGTCCTGACCAATGCAAGGGCCTTCTGTCAAGCTGCGAGCTCTCTGTGCAACCCGTGGAAGTGATTCAGCGGTCGTCCCCTTCCTCTGCTGTTTCTGCTGCTTCCTCTGGTGCGGACAGCCTCGGTAGTTTCCGCATCGTCCTCACCGTTCCGGACTCGGTTCTACCACAGAGTGTGCAGGCTCCACCAGCGGGTATTCCACCACGTCCTGAAGCGCGTGGCTGCGCCCAGCAGCCGCCCGTCGCAGATGCGTGCAAGGGTAAACATGGCACCGAAAATAGATGTGGTGACCCTGCTACACCTCCCCCCCCCCCCCCCCCCCCCCCGGAACACCAACTCTGTGCTCCTAGCCCCACCCCCACTACGCCAGCCAGCCTCGGCCCGCCCAGGCTTCTTTCCACCGTCACCTGCCTTTCCTCCCCGTTTCGTTACACTCCTGCCCCCCCATCTCTACTCCTGCATCTTCTCCAGCCACACTTCCGCCCCCACACAATGGACGTGACTGCTCATGTAGGTACAGGTGTGGCAATCGCAGCAACTCCTTCCCTGACAGCGAACAGCACAGTCTCCTCTCAGCAGCAACCACCGTCAGCTCCTGGCTCCCCGGCCGAACTGCCCAGTGAGGTGATGGAACTCGATTGTAGAGACTGCAGAGACCTCCAGTTGACTAAAAAGGAGAGGACCGCGTTGGAAACATTCAGCAAATGGCTACACAGGAAAGGGTGGTGCCTGAGTGGCGCGGTGGAAAACCCTTTCGAAGCAGTTGCTTTGCTGCTCAACGCTTTGGGAATTGAGGGGGGAGGTCACACAGAAAAGTCTCTACGAAAAGGGTGTGAGGACATCTTCGGTAGGCTTCCTGTGGACGAGCAGCGGAAAATGGCAGAAGGTACTGGCTTCGAGCCAGCTGAATACAGAGCCTTGGTGGGGCAAACCCTCCAGGAATTCCAACTGCGACAAAAACAGTGGGAACAACGAAAAGACGACCGTATCAATATGCCACGTGAACCTGCGGGATGGGACGCAAACGTCGCCGAGCTGGTTTGCCGGCGGTTCCATGTTAGCATCCATACTCATAAACCACGGAAACGAGACCTAGATACGGGCGGCTCTCGGATTGGCCAGGGAGGCCACCACTTGCGTTACCTGACCATGGAGCGCTGGTTTTTTCCAATTTGGAAACGTCCTGTGAGCGCCGAGACCAAACCGGCTGCCCCTCCTACTGCCACTACCACTACCACTACTGCTCTGACGACTGCGACCACGGCCGCTGCGGCTAGTACCGCCCCTATTACGATTAGCACCACCACTGCCCCTGCCAGTACCACCACTGCAACGTTAAGTCCTAGTAGTACCACCACCACCACTCGTACGGCAAGTGCTGATACAGCGGCCACGGCCGCCAAGCCACCCAGCATGTCTAGACAACTGCTTCAACCACTGGTGCGTTTCCAATTAACGCTAAACAACCGCATTGGACAGCCTATTACCTTGGATTACTTGACACAGCGCATACTGCCTTTCCTCACGGAATCAGATGCCCTAGATTGCAAGTGGAACTCCAAGTGCGAGGAGGTTGACCACAAAGGAAGGCGTGACCCTGGCTTAGCCTTGCGTGAACCAGTGAATTTCTGCGATGGAATGAAATTTTGCCACGCGTACTCCTTATCTCAAGAGGAACGGCGCTTGTCTCCGGAGAGGCTGAAGGCTCTGTTACGCCCGAGACGCAAGAAATTTCGCAAAGACCTAATCACGACACTGACTGCAGAGTTAGAGAAGCAAGGGTTCAAGAACGTCAAACTGCTAGCCGAATCACGCCATGATCGCTTCGCTGCGGACTCGGGAGAGTTCTACGTTCACGATGCGCTGCAGCGGATGGGTTACAATAGCTTTATGCGTTTATGGGTAAACGAGTTTCCCAGACATAGTTTGGAAAAGTTGTACAAGCTGTAAATCTTGCCCGGCCAGATCTTCGGAGGCGCGATATCTTTCCGTACCAAACGGACGCGACGCGTGATGTACCAGGAGCACTTCCACCCAATCACAGAGAAAGACTGGTAAAGTCTGGAGCAGTTGTAACTGCGGACTCCGAGGAAGGAAAACGTCTGCTTGAGGGGCATAGGAACTTCCGACCCTGGCCCGAAAACAAGCCAAGGGTGCTGCTACCAAAAAATCCCAGCGTGGGCGATTTTTGCCCGAAATTTGCAAAAGTCAACATGATGACTGCCGAGCTTCCTGATGGCTCCAAACGTCAGATTGCAGTGAAGCTGATCAAAAAAGCGTACGATAAGACTTTGCATGTGCTTACAATTGGCTGTTCAAACACCAATCCCGTCGGTAATAAGGCCTCTCAGATTGTCGCTAGCGATGACCCTAACATCCATCAAAACTTTCGTCAAGAGTCCTTTGCGAACCAGGGTTATACACGCTTTGAAATAAGCTGTTATACTCACCCGCTTACATGGTCTCCGTCGGGGTCCGAGCTAAAAAGGGCGCTCGATGACCTGGAAAACGCCGTATGCGACGCTAAGTCGCTGGTACAGTCTTCGATTAGCACAAACATTGACAAGCTTTACGCATCCAGGAAAAGCGTCACCCTATGGATTGACATCGTGCGTTGCCAAGTCTGGCTGGACTGGTGGAAGGCGGGCCGCCGGGTGACAGCACTTCCCGTGTGGCGGAGGTCCTTCAAGGAAAGTCTTACGACCATGCTGAAGAATGTGGCAGCGCTCATCGGAGAGCTGCCGCTGCGCGTTGTTTTTACGACGTACAACTTGCGAAGCCCTGAAGGGAATGTCATCCGAGGCCCAAGCCTGGATCTGGCCCTGGACCGTTGGATGGAAAATTACACCACCGCGGGAGAGCTTAAAAATCCAAAGTACGGCTATTACCGCGTGGAGGACATCGAGTGTGGTGCCACCGCCCTCTGTCTGGCGCAAGCGTCGTCCACTGCAGCTCCACAAGTCTTCACACGCACTGGTTACGCCTTCGAAGTGGAACCAAGGCTGACAAAGCAGTTGGCGCGGCATAACATGGAGCCCAAGAACAACTCCAAGCTCATGGGACTGCCGTGGACAATTTGCCTCAGCGCAGATGAATGTAAGCAGGTAAGGAGCCTGAAATTGCACGAGCTCTTTCGCCGGAACGAAGCAAGTTTAGAAGCCTGGTGTAAATCGCTACAGCAAGCTCGTCTCCCTGGGAAGGGCAGCAGCTTGAATGGCATGCAGGGCTTGCCAGTCAGTGTAGGCCTGCCTATCTCTGAGTTCAAGACGCGGGACCTGAAAGACATCGAAGCAGGTGTCTACATTTTGGTTCTGGTGGAACGCCGTTTTTTTTGCTGGAAAGTGGATAGCGCTGGCCTTAATTCAGCAGGAAAATTGCCCGGGTGTGAAGGTTCGAGTTCCAGAGAATGTTGGCCAGGACTTACACAATCATCTGAACACGGCTGCCAGTGGCCCAAAGAAAATCCAATTGCATCGGCTTCTGTTTGCGTCCTTGCCTGAGAATGGGAAGAAGCAGGTCAAGAAGGGCACGCATGTCTTTTTAACCAAGGGGGTACGTGGTGAGCGCCCGGAGTCGATGCTTGCCTACGCTAATTGCAAGAGGGTAGACAAGAAATTGGACGACCGTCACCGTCCTTTCGACTGCCAACCTACCTCACATACAAAGGTTATGAAAAAAGGAGACACGGCAAACATTCTCTTTTGGCACTTGCAGAGAGATATGAGCGTGGTTTGCTTGACTGATATCCGCGAAGCTAACAATATGCCCCTTGTTCTCGAACAAAAGATGGGTAGGGAAATGCATCGTGCCACACAAAAACACCGCGGGGAACCAATCTTGTTTTCGGTGGAAAGTGTGCGTGCCAAAACCAAGAGTTCCAAAAAAAGAACCACGTTGCAGCTGAAGGTTACTTTTCGGGGAAACAAGATCGATTTGCCTGGTGTCGATGAAGCCGCTACCGAAACCTCGACTTCAGAATGCAAGCTTCCAGTCGCAAACGACCCGGCTTGGTCCGATTCTGATTGCCACGAAGATGCTGAGGTAAAAACAAGGGCCAGAGCGGTCAAAAGGAAGGGACCCTACCCACAGATAGACGACCCAGACGGATCTTACTCGAGTGATGAGGATTATGAGCCGGATGCCAATCACTCCAAACATGACAGTTCTTCCGAAAATGAGCATTTGTACAATCCCAATAGTGACGATGAGGAAGAGTATGACAGCGAGGAGGAAGGCGATGAATCATCGGATGAAGAGGAAGACTGAAATTTGTGGAGTGTACCTCGCGAGCTAGTCTGCACTTTATTGAGACAGGCATTCCACACGGTACAGCAAGTCGATGCCAGCGAGCGGCGCTTGAGTTAGCAGTCTGGCTGCTGGACCAGCGGCGCTCCTGGAGCACAGCGACGTGGACCTGGGCGAGGGTGCCACCACGTATCTTCCGGTAGCGCGGCCAGCTCTGCCTGCTGCAGCAAGAACAATGACTGTCATACCGCCACTGCTAACCTCTCAGCCCCGCCCGCCCTCCATTGCATCTGCGGATGGCGCACCGTGTCTTCTGGAAACAGTGGCAGTAGCTGCAAG
Source organism: Paulinella micropora (assembly GCA_019918135.1). Taxonomy (NCBI): domain Eukaryota; phylum Cercozoa; class Imbricatea; order Euglyphida; family Paulinellidae; genus Paulinella; species Paulinella micropora. The sequence goes on along the minus strand of WBZZ01002674.1, from coordinate 34,560 downwards.
ATGTCCTGACGCAGAGAGACATTGTTGCGCCGATTCGCTTGCACTGCTGGGTCCATTCAAGTTGCATCGAAGCGGTGGAGACATGTTAAAGGAGGGTAGATTGCCGCATACGTTTTGAATTGTGTGACTCTATATGTGCGGCTGATCAATCGTCCAAGCAAATTGGCGCAACAATTTCTTTCTGCCTCCAAAGCAAATCAAGTTTAGGAACCTTTCCGTTCTTACATTTTATTTGCTTCGCCGTGCCGATGCTGTTGGCAGCGATATCACGCAGCAGAGTCTGTTGTGCATGAACGAGCGAACAGCAGTTTCGAACATGAACTCTCCCTCCTTTATGATTTTCCCGCACATTCTACTTAGTGAAGACAGGCCTAGCTATCCGTACTACTGGGGATCAGTACCTTCGTACATGCACAGCTGAATTTGCAACCATTCCTCCCCTCCCCCCCCCCCCCCCCTCCGCCTTGCACCTCCTCTATCCAATTTTCTCCACTCGTGCATTTTGGCGTCACCACGTCGTTTGCCAACCAAGCATATCGCGTCGCGCCGTTCACATGCCTTCCTTAGTGCACGTTCATTCGAATCAAAAATTGAATATCAATACTAGAAATCATTTCAACTAGAATTTTTTTTTGAAAATATTAATATATTCCAACGGACCGATCCTACACGGTTTCGAAATCATGAATGAATTTTTCGCATTCATCACCCACCTGCGATCAGTTTTTCCCACTACTTTGGTAATAAATACGATTTTCCGAAAAATTCCAAAAAATATATACCGGACCGGCCGACACCGATTTGGGGGGGGGGGGACCTGGGGATTTTCAGACCTTTTTTGCATCTCGTACACTGGGGGCGCGCCACACCAAAGAACACCGTTTTCTATGTCAACAAGCACACATGGCGCGAGACGTTTTCATCCATCGCAGCTCCAAAAGTATCAACCGAGCCCTCGAGCTGGCCCTCTGAGGACAACGCGTCGCGATCGCACATGGCACCAAGCGCCAGGCCCGTTTGCTGAAACAAAAACTAGAAAAAAAATTCCTGGGCATAAGAATCCTGCTTTACCATCAGGGGAGCGAGCGCCTCAGCGACTTTAAGCGCACGCACGAACCTGAACAGATTGTACAAGAGTGGATGCGAGTTGATGTGGTGATTTTCACCACCGTGCTCACTGTGGGCTTTGATTTCTCCGCCAAATATTTCTCGGCCATGTTCAGCTACATCAGCAACAACCAGATCCCTATGTTGAACTATATTCAGATGGCAGGGCGAGTACGTTTCTTGCTGCTGAAACAGTGGCACATCTGCGTGTCGCGTCCAAAAGCCCACTCCACCAGAGGGCCTGACCTCCTGGCCCAGATCCGCTCGAGCATCGACCGCGAGGAGGCACACACAGTGCATGTAGAAAGGTTCTTTGGCGTTCACAGCGAGTGGGCACCCGATGTGCCAGCGCCAGGCAACATGCACTGGCGCAAGGCCGACGGCTGGATCGCTCTGACCAGTTCGTACAACACGCTCGCGGCAGCACGCAGTCGCAACCACACGCTGCCTGAGCTCATGTGGTTTTTGCGCCAGATGGGACAAGAGGAACCCGCCTTTGTGGACTACTCCCAGCTGCGCCTGCCACCAGCCAAGGCTCGGCACGAATTCCTGTTGTCAGACGATTTGCAGGAGGTCGCCCTGTCACCAACTTCCAGACAGCAGCTGGACGCACAGAAACGGGCCGCCCGGACGGCGCAAACGGAACTGCACCAAAACCTGCGCGCGGCCAACGCCCAACGCCTGGAGAGTCGCACAGAGACCGAGCGGCGGCTGCTCGCTGCCTACGCGCAGCAGCAAAGCCCCCCAGCAGAGCCCGGCCCGTCAGTCGAGAATAAGGAGGAAGTCGTGCTCACCAGGGACCAGATTGCTGCGGAGGCCGCGCGCCTGTCCAGCGGCCTCCTGACCCAGGAGGAGGACGAGTCTCGCAACGCGCCCTTGTGTCAGGAATTGCACGCCGATAAAAAAGCTCTGTTTGCGTTTGCAGCCGCGTTCCCCAACTTGCGTCCGGACTGGGAAACAGTGCAAGCGTGCCAACAGACAGACTTCGTCAACCGTTGCCGCCTGCTCAAGCTTCTTCGCCAGTGCAACTTGCAGGAAATATGCAAGGCAGAGCACAAGCCAGGCTACTTTGTCGCTCTTTTCGACCAGAGCAAGGTCACCCTGCCCCTTGCGAGTGCTGTTTCTGATCTTCTCAGCGCGCTCACGCTCGACCTAGGAAGAGGTGCGCCATCGCAACGACTCCAACTGACTACTCTAGAGCTAGACCTAGCCAAGATCACGCATTACCTGCGCCGGATCCTGCAGACGCTGCCCCGAGTCGTAGCCAAATGGAAGCCCAGCGCATACGTCAGCTGCCTGCTCAACGCCCAGCCGCACAGAACCCTCTCTCTACAGCACGCCATGAGCGCTTGTGCACAGCTGATAAAAGTTGTGTTGCCCTGCCAGCTAGTCCGGATTGTCAACCCAGCACGGCATAACGGTCAATTTAAAAAATGCGGACTAACCTTTTCACGCTATGAGCTAGTCCCCGACGCCGTACAGGGAAAAACTGCCTTTGACATTGCAAAGGCGTGCACGCTTTCTGCACACCCGCCCGCATATGTAGGTTCTAGTGGTCGGTAGAATCGGCAGCGAGTAATCTCATTCAATATTCAAGATTTTGAGGTGCTGTCTGCGCAGAATTCAATGTTTTTAGTGGGAATGGACTTTCCTGTATTTTGCTTTCAGTTTATATAAGGTATTAATGAGATCTATGCTATTTTCTGAATGTGAACAAACTAATTTCTGACCTATGTTTTCCTAGTTTTTGTTTTATACCGTACTTCACTGCAAAACCCTCTGCCAGAATTGCTCAACATAACATTTGAATTCATTTGTGCACTTGTGCGTAAAAATGAGTGCAGAGTGCATCATGCAAACAGCATTTTTCAGTTAAAAACACCATATTTGCTATGTCGTGAAATGTGAAAATTGAAATCGATAATAAGGATTTCAACTACAGGAAAGTCCACATTTTCCGATGAAAACACTTGTGTCATGCTTGCTTTTTCTTGAAACAACGTGGTTTGAACACACACTCGCTGCGAACACATAGACCTCGTAGATGAAACTGGCGCCGCGGGCCCGTTGAATTTCTGTGGCAATATTTGACAAGACCATGCCAATTCCCGGAGAGGAAACCAGAAAAATTTCCAAAAAATATTTGAACAAACAGGCCTATCGACATACGTAGCCTTTGAAGTGAAGGCCGCACTAATTTTTTTTTTATTTGACGGTTTTTGCGGGGTCGAGATTGGTAAAAGTCATATCTAGAGAGGGTTGTGTGTTTTTTTTCTGTGTATTTCTCATGCATACTTTCACGTCCCGTGGTCTTGTACAGTCTTTCCAAACGTTGTGCCCATGCTGTCTGCAAAATGGTGTGTCGTAAACTTATCTGTAGCATGTGTTGTTCATTCTTCCCTGAAGCACTTTTTTGCATCTGTCCTGTATCGCTCATATATGTGTTGTGTGTGCTTTTCTGGGAATGTTATGTGCTGAATCTATTCACAATCACATAGTCTTTGTTTTGCATATGTTCAACTCCTGCTCCTTTCTTTGTAACCATGCTGTTGGTGATCTGTTCTGGGCTCCAGACAGGCTAAAAAAATCGTGTGTGAGATCTTTACAAATTTTCAGTTTTTTTCTGCACTTTCTGCACAACATGCTTTTATTAAATAGTCTTTTTGATTTCCTTCACTTTCTATACTAGTACCGGCCTTGTATTTAAATAAAAAAATTCCTGAGTGAGGGCCTTATGCCCTATTTTTGCTGATTTTGGCCGGTTTGTTTGCAGGCTTAAGGTTACCTTTTCGTAAAAAACTTTGTACATTTAATTATAAGCATACATAGAAAGATATTATATAAAAATTTATTGAAGAGCATACAGGGAACATATGAAAACTGACTTTGATTTTTGGTCATCACAAGCACTATTTTTTCAGGTGGCAAGGTGACCATTTTTTCCGGTGGGGGGGTGTGCAAATTAGTTGGGAAAAAAGGGTGGGCGACGGGAATTTGATTGGTTTGAAGTCAGTTTTGACTATTTTTCAATGAGGTTTTCGTAATATGTTATTCCATCACTTTCTTTACAAACATGTATAATTTTTATTGAATAAAATTACATATTGCATTCTAATTTTTTTTTGAATTCTACCGACCACTTTTATACGGGAGAACCTACATATGCCGGGGATTGGCAAAACTAAATTTTAGCTCCATTTCCCAATTAGGACAGCTAGCAGATAGCTAGACACACCAGCATTCAGGCTCTTTTTGCTTTTTATTAAAATGCGTTTTCTGCTGTAGCCTGAACTCTACACACCTAGACTCGCAAGCTTCATTATTACGTAAAGACTGCATGTAAGTGAGCATTCAATTAGAAGCACAGAGAGTTACGTCACATCTCTGCCCGTAGAATAAGAAGTGGTCAGAAAATACTATTATTAGTCTACCACAGGAAACGTGTGGGGCAAAATGGCACTTGCTAGTTGCAAAAAGGCAATACTCAGCGCCTTAGAGGCAGCACACTCACATGTCACCAAAATGCACGGGTAGACGGGGGGGACCTGCTACTGCACTGGACACTAGTAAGTTTATAAGATATAGCAGTACAAAAAATGCTTGGGAGGGTGGGTAACTTTGAGTGAAATAAAGCATGTAGTCCGCGGCAAAACACATTACATTTTTTAGTGCACGGGAAATCACACGTTTTTTTCTGTCTATGTGAAAATGACATTTGTTAGGAGCAAAAATGCAATACTCAGCTCTTTAGAGGCAGCACACTCACATATCGCCAAAATGCACTGGTAGACGGGGGGACCTGCTACTGCACTGGACCCTAAGTCTACAAGATATAGTAATACAAAAAATGCTTGGGAGGGTGGGTACCTTTGAGTGAAATAAAGCCTGTAGTCCGCTGCAAAACACATTGCCTTTTTTAGTGCACGGGAAATCACACGTTTTTTTTTCTGTCTATGTGAAAATTGCATTTGTTAGGAGCAAAAATGCAATACTCAGCTCTTTAGAGGCAGCACCCTCACATGTCGCCAAAATGCACGGGTAGACGGGGGGACCTGCTACTGCACGGGACCCTAAGTCTACAAGATATAGTAATACAAAAAATGCTTGGGAGGGTGGGTACCTTTGAGTGAAATAAAGCCTGTAGTCCGCGGCAAAACACATTGCATTTTTTAGTGCACGGGAAATAACACGTTTTTTTTCTGTCTATGTGAAAATGGCATTTGTTAGGAGCAAAAATGCAATACTCAGCGCTTTAGAGGCAGCACCCTCACATGTCGCCAAAATGCACAGGTAGACGGGGGACCTGCTACTGCACGGGACCCTAAGTCTACAAGATATAGTAATACATGTCGCCAAAATGCAGAGGTAGACGGGGGGACCTGCTACTGCACGGGACCCTAAGTCCGTAGTATAATATATAGTAATACAAAAAATGCTTGGGAGTGTGGGTACCTTTGAGTGAAATAAAGCCTGTAGTCCGCTGCAAAACACATTGCATTTTTTAGTGCACGGGAAATCGCATGCTCTTTTGTATATGGGAGCGTGGGAAAAGTGCACAGATCGTAGGCAAAAAGGCAATAATTTGAGCACACCCCAAAACGGGATGCACCGTGACTGGATCTTGACGTGTTTTCCTGCGCAAAAAAAATCTTAATGGTGGAGAGTGTCAAGTGTGCTGGGGGTACGCAGCCCCTCCCCCCTCGCGCCGCAGTCACCGCTATTTGCATATTGTATTAATATTGACTTTATACTTACAAGGGAAAAGGGGAGGATGCCTCTCTCAACCGCTGCTCACAAAACTCCGTGGCAAAGGATAATCTATGCTCCCCCCGGTGTGTTCAACTTGAGGGAGGGGGAGGGTGGTGCGCAATCGGTGCCCGGGGCAGGAGAGAGAGAGCCTGAGAGAGAGAGAGAGAGAGAGAGAGAGAGAGAGAGAGACTCGGAGCCGGACCGTGCATAAACGGAGAACACACTGGTGAAGAGAAAAAGCATTTGCTCTTGTGAGTATTATTAATAATATTGTTAAAAAGTTTTTACACTGTCTGAAAGCTGACGATTGCGCGTGCGGAAAACATATTAATATGGAAAAGAGCTTTTCCTTGCGATTTCTGTGCACATGCCTATTTTGACTGTAAAGTGAGCTGAGGCTTCATAACGCGCTGCCAACACTTGAGAGAGAGAGAGAGAGAGAGAGAGACTCTTTTTGTTTTTTGTGAACATTGCCGACAAGCAGGCGACAGCCTCTTTGACACAATGCAGGGCGACTGATCTGACCCGGGGGAGGGGGGGGGGGGGGGGGGTTGCTCTATGAGCACACTGTCACTTTTCTTTTTGAGGGGGCAGTGCGGCCGTCCTGCGTTTAGGCAGAAATTAATTTTTTTTTTTTTGCGTCACAAAAGTCGACCGGTTCCCGGTGCCCTAAAGCTTGCCTAGTCAAACTCGAAGGGTGACACACACACACGTGAGGTCTGCTCTTTTTATTCAGCAAGCAAGCGCTTTTGCTTTTTTCAGCGTGCTGGCTGCGGGCGCGTGTCCATGTCGCAGTTGTAACATACTTTTTCGCGGTCTGGCAAAAGACTTACTAATACTATGCTGGCACCTGCACGCAAGGGGGAGGTTTCTGACACTTCCCCTCAGGGGGACTAGCCCTGCCAGCGTCCTATGCCGTGCCAGAGCAAGTTCACATCTCCGAGCAAAAACCTCGGTGCCCACGAGTACGCCTCTGCTTGCATGCACTCGAAACCCCCTGCCTGGTTGAAGAGGCGGCCGGCGTACTGAATCTTGGCTCGGCACGCGTCCCACACGGTCTCCGCCCGCGTGCGCTTGTAGTCTTCTGGCAGGTCTGCACGCACCGGGTCCAGCCTCACCAAGTCTAGGACCGCCTCAAGCAAAAACGCTCGCCCTAGAATCACGGGGCGCTTCGGTGGCGAGGGGTACATGTGACGCAGAACCAAGTAACTGCTAGGCAAGCCAAGTGCCACTGCTTCACACACAGCGCGGTTCCCCACCGATTTGCAGCTGCGTTTGTGCCCCCCCGGTGCCAGTGCTTTTTTTGGCAGTCCTGGCTACAGTACATCCAAAGTTTACAACGGCCACATGTGCGCAGTTTTTCGCCACCCGCTTTGGCGCGCCCACAATCTGCACAGGTTAGTTGGTACAACTGCAAAACCGGCGGCAGAGTCTGGCGCGCATCTGACACTGTGCGGACGACGCCCGCACCAGGTTTTGCTTGCTCGCTCATTTTGTCGACCTTGGTGGGTGGGGGGCAGAGGAGGATTTTTAGAGACACTACCCCAGGGGGCAGACAATCTGTTTTTTTTTTTAAGGTCAGGGGAAGCAAATTAGAAAAAAGAGGGGGGGGGGGGGGGCACGCGCGAAACGGGCTAGGCACCCTCCCCTCCCCTCCCCTCCCCCACCCCACCCCAAACACACACTCTACTACTGGCACACACCCTCTGCCCATTTTGCCCGAGGGGAAAGCAACAAAAGAAGGCCCCCCCCCCCCACCACACCCCTTCCCCCCTTCTCTTTCCCCTTCCCTCCTCCCCCCCCCTTCCCCTCTTCTGGAGCAAAAAGAAATCGGGGAGGGAAAAGGGGGGGGGGGGAGGGCGCCCCTCCCCTCTTAAAACTTTGTGTGTGAGGGGTGCGCTCCCCCCCTCTTTAAAACTTCTCAGGGGGGGGGGGGGGGCTCTCCTCGCAGTCGTTTCAGGGAAAACTTCTCGTGGTATGAACTGACATTCCGCAAGACATAGTCGCCCTTCGAAAAAATGCAGAAGTTTGTACAGAGATTACGGCGACTAAAAACGTCCCCCCCCCCCCCCCCCCACACACGCACACACAGCTGCACAGACACCCTGCGCCCCCCCCCCCCCCGCCCCTTTCTATAGCAGGGCCACGCGTTCTTTCCTTCTTTTTTAGTCTTAAACTAATTGTCTCCCCTCCCAAGAAACTGTGATTCGCATCTTGGTTGTGGCAGCAGAAAATGCAGTGCACTATGCTATCACGACCTCTCCTTCCATCGTTCTCTCTCCGCGCTCTGTGAGAAAATCCCCCTGAGCGAGTTTGTATCATAGTAGACCCCCTAGGATTTGACGTCTCATCGGCCGAAGTCTATAGCCGGGACAGCACTACAAAGCTTTAGATGGATGGTTATTTTCCTGGGTATGCCCACTCCAATAATCCGTCTTCCTCTGCCGTACGGACGCGTGACGGAGAGGGAGGGAGAAGGGATGGGGAGGAGCTGCTTTCTGCGTCCCACCTCCAGCTCAAGCTAGCGGGCTGCCCATGCCTAGCGCCCGGTGTGTACGTCAAGACCGGCATCACGGCCGCCTCGTCGTCAGAAAGCCACGAGGGCAGCTCCCCTTTGAGCAGCGGTTTTTGCACGCGATGGATCGAAGGTTTGCGGCCCAGCTTGAGCTCCATGGCCTCGTACACCTTGCGCCCGCGTCTTGCTTGCAAGGCCAGCTCGGCTGTGCGCTGTTTTTCCTCCCGAGCTGGCATTTTCTCAAACGCGGCTCGTCTTTGTTCAGCGCAAGCAACGCACTCTGCCTGTGGTCTCCAGCAACTGACATCTTTCAGCTCATAACCCCCACCTGCGTCTTTGTGCAAGGCTTGTCTAAAACTAACCTCCAAGCCTGCTATTTGTGGGAATTTGTAACAGGCCTTCCAGTGCTTTGCCAAGTTCACCGGGTTTCGGAAAACATAAGGAAAAAAAAAAGCATTTCGTCATTTTAGAAATTAGCTAGATTTGTGATCGCAAAAATTTCGGGAAAGATTGGCGGGCGGGCAAAATTTATAATTTTTTGTAATTTTCCCCGCCCGCCAACTTTTCCCCAAATTTTTTACATCAAATTTAGCAGGATTGCTGAAGTGCTAAAAAAAGAAAAAAAAAAAAAGAAAAAAAAATTCAGTCAGTGGCCGAATTTTGGCGGTGAAAAGAAAGTTTCGCGAAGGTTGGCCGAAATTTGCAGTGAAAGAAAGTTTCGCGAAGGTTTGCAGAAGTTGGCGGTAAAAAGAAAGTTTCGCGAAGGTTGGCCGAAATTTGCAGTGAAAGAAAGTTTCGCCAAGTTCACCGGGTTTCGGAAAACATAAGGAAAAAAAAAAGCATTTCGTCATTTTAGAAATTAGCTAGATTTGTGATCGCAAAAATTTCGGGAAAGATTGGCGGGCGGGGAAAATTTATAATTTTTTGTAATTTTCCCCGCCCGCCAACTTTTCCCCAAATTTTTTACATCAAATTTAGCAGGATTGCTGAAGTGCTAAAAAAAGAAGAAAAAAAAGAAAAAAAAAATTCAGTCAGTGGCCGAATTTTGGCGGTGAAAAGAAAGTTTCGCGAAGGTTGGCCGAAATTTGCAGTGAAAGAAAGTTTCGCGAAGGTTTGCCGAAGTTGGCGGTAAAAAGAAAGTTTCGCGAAGGTTGGCCGAAATTTGCAGTGAAAGAAAGCTTCGCCAAGTTCACCGGGTTTCGGAAAACATAAGGAAAAAAAAAAGCATTTCGTCATTTTAGAAATTAGCTAGATTTGTGATCGCAAAAATTTCGGGAAAGATTGGCGGGCGGGGAAAATTTATAATTTTTTGTAATTTTCCCCGCCCGCCAACTTTTCCCCAAATTTTTTACATCAAGTTTAGCAGGATTGCTGAAGTGCTAAAAAAAGAAAAAAAAAAGAAAAAAAAATTCAGTCAGTGGCCGAATTTTGGCGGTGAAAAGAAAATTTCGCGAAGGTTGGCCGAAATTTGCAGTGAAAGAAAGTTTCGCGAAGGTTTGCCGAAGTTGGCGGTAAAAAGAAAGTTTCGCGAAGGTTGGCCGAAATTTGCAGTGAAAGAAAGTTTCGCCAAGTTCACCGGGTTTCGGAAAACATAAGGAAAAAAAAAAGCATTTCGTCATTTTAGAAATTAGCTAGATTTGTGATCGCAAAAATTTCGGGAAAGATTGGCGGGCGGGGAAAATTTATAATTTTTTGTAATTTTCCCCGCCCGCCAACTTTTCCCCAAATTTTTTACATCAAATTTAGCAGGATTGCTGAAGTGCTAAAAAAAGAAAAAAAAAAAAAGAAAAAAAAATTCAGTCAGTGGCCGAATTTTGGCGGTGAAAAGAAAGTTTCGCGAAGGTTGGCCGAAATTTGCAGTGAAAGAAAGTTTCGCGAAGGTTTGCAGAAGTTGGCGGTAAAAAGAAAGTTTCGCGAAGGTTGGCCGAAATTTGCAGTGAAAGAAAGTTTCGCCAAGTTCACCGGGTTTCGGAAAACATAAGGAAAAAAAAAAGCATTTCGTCATTTTAGAAATTAGCTAGATTTGTGATCGCAAAAATTTCGGGAAAGATTGGCGGGCGGGGAAAATTTATAATTTTTTGTAATTTTCCCCGCCCGCCAACTTTTCCCCAAATTTTTTACATCAAATTTAGCAGGATTGCTGAAGTGCTAAAAAAAAGAAAAAAAAAGAAAAAAAAATTCAGTCAGTGGCCGAATTTTGGCGGTGAAAAGAAAGTTTCGCGAAGGTTGGCCGAAATTTGCAGTGAAAGAAAGTTTCGCGAAGGTTTGCCGAAGTTGGCGGTAAAAAGAAAGTTTCGCGAAGGTTGGCCGAAATTTGCAGTGAAAGAAAGTTTCGCCAAGTTCACCGGGTTTCGGAAAACATAAGGAAAAAAAAAAGCATTTCGTCATTTTAGAAATTAGCTAGATTTGTGATCGCAAAAATTTCGGGAAAGATTGGCGGGTGGGGAAAATTTATAATTTTTTGTAATTTTCCCCGCCCGCCAACTTTTCCCCAAATTTTTTACATCAAATTTAGCAGGATTGCTGAAGTGCTAAAAAAAGAAAAAAAAAAAAAAGAAAAAAAAATTCAGTCAGTGGCCGAATTTTGGCGGTGAAAAGAAAGTTTCGCGAAGGTTGGCCGAAATTTGCAGTGAAAGAAAGTTTCGCGAAGGTTTGCAGAAGTTGGCGGTAAAAAGAAAGTTTCGCGAAGGTTGGCCGAAATTTGCAGTGAAAGAAAGTTTCGCCAAGTTCACCGGGTTTCGGAAAACATAAGGAAAAAAAAAAGCATTTCGTCATTTTAGAAATTAGCTAGATTTGTGATCGCAAAAATTTCGGGAAAGATTGGCGGGCGGGGAAAATTTATAATTTTTTGTAATTTTCCCCGCCCGCCAACTTTTCCCCAAATTTTTTACATCAAATTTAGCAGGATTGCTGAAGTGCTAAAAAAAGAAAAAAAAAGAAAAAAAAATTCAGTCAGTGGCCGAATTTTGGCGGTGAAAAGAAAGTTTCGCGAAGGTTGGCCGAAATTTGCAGTGAAAGAAAGTTTCGCGAAGGTTTGCCGAAGTTGGCGGTAAAAAGAAAGTTTCGCGAAGGTTGGCCGAAATTTGCAGTGAAAGAAAGTTTCGCTAAGTTCACCGGGTTTCGGAAAACATAAGGAAAAAAAAAAGCATTTCGTCATTTTAGAAATTAGCTAGATTTGTGATCGCAAAAATTTCGGGAAAGATTGGCGGGTGGGGAAAATTTGTAATTTTTTGTAATTTTCCCCGCCCGCCAACTTTTCCCCAAATTTTTTTACGATACGGTCTGTGAGCCCTTTCCTTCGCGCTGGGCCAACAACCATGCTGTCGCTCCGTCGAAGAGGGCGTTGAACTTTCCCAAGTCTGCCACTCCCAAAAGCGCGGCTCGGGCACGCGAAACAAGGCCTCGACAACGTCAGGCAGTCGCCGCTTTCTGAGGTTTCGCACTTTTCCCTCAATGATCAGGTACGGCACCTCCACAACCATGCCTCCTTGCTTCTGCTCTCGCAGAAAGCAGCGAACTGGGCACGTCGAGGAGGAAGTTGTGCACGCCATTGTGAGAGCGGCACTCACCCGCGAAACCGTGACGAATGAGGACGTCGCTCACGGACAACAAACATGGGGCGACTTGGAGAGTTCTGCTCCACAACTCTCCAAGTCGCCCCATGTTTGTTGTCCGTGAGCGACGTCCTCATTCGTCACGGTTTCGCGGGTGAGTGCCGCTCTCACAATGGCGTGCACAACTTCCTCCTCGACGTGCCCAGTTCGCTGCTTGACAAACGTCATGAGCGCATGCTGAACGGTTGCCCACGACGCATTTGTTGGCAGTTGTCCCATTTCCACCAGTGTCTGAAGACTGGAGAAAAGAATTTCAAGCAGCCGAGGGAGGCCTCCGATGTCCGCCAACAGTTGCTGCCCCTGGCCATCATTTGCCCACTCCTCCAAGCCAAGCTCACGCAGCATGGCATCGCTCTCGTTGAACGACAGGAGAGGAACAGGAAGCGACACATAGGGGTGGCTGCTCTCAGTCGACAGAATGCTGGTAATCGCCTGCGCAGTCGTGCCTGTCATCAATGTGATCGGAAACACCGATCATGGCGGTCCAAGCAGCCAGCTCCCGGCTGCATTGGAGATATCCTTCAGGAAGGATCGCGCAACTTTGGCATTATCCGCGGGCAAGAGGGTCTGACCCATGTCATCGACGGCCAGGTAGAACGCTACCGGTGAGTCTTGAGCCAAGCTACGCCGGCGGCGGAAGTCCAGAAGGATACAGTCAAGTGCAGTGCGCAGCTCGATTGTCCGCAAGAAATGCAGCGACGTGATTTGGACACCGAAGTAGGATGCTAGTGTTCGAACCGAAAGTGCGGCTTCAGCACCGCTCTCCCGATCCCACTGATTGAATTTGGTGTCCCCGTTGAAGGTGACGTGGACAGAAACAGTGGAGTTCCGCAGCAGCGCGCGCAGCTCTCGGTGCTCGACATGCTTCTGCAGCAAGGGCAAGGCCTCCTGCGCCAGACGACTCTTGCCCGTGCCCGCCGTGGCGAAACAAATCAGGTGAGGCTGCTTTTCTTTGTCCAGAAATCCTTTCAAGTAGTTCTTAAATCGCTGAGAAAATGTTTCGCAGAGCAGGCGGATCGCATCTTCTCGGTGACGGAGTTTAGGTAAAAACTTGCTCGTCATCACCAGCTGGGACACAACACAGACAATGGTTCAGAGAAATTAGCTAGATTTGTGATCGCAAAAATTTCGGGAAAGATTGGCGGGCGGGGAAAATTTATAATTTTTTGTAATTTTCCCCGCCCGCCAACTTTTCCCCAAAATTTTTACATCAAATTTAGCAGGATTGCTGAAGTGCTAAAAAAAGAAAAAAAAAAAAAGAAAAAAAATTCAGTCAGTGGCCGAATTTTGGCGGTGAAAAGAAAGTTTCGCGAAGGTTGGCCGAAATTTGCAGTGAAAGAAAGTTTCGCGAAGGTTTGCCGAAGTTGGCGGTTTTTTTTTTCTCCCTCTCTTGACCCGGCCGAAAAATCAGCTATCTTTTCTTTTTTTTATTAAAATTTTCTGGTCTTTTTTCTTCCATTATTTTTTTGTAAAACTCCACAAACTAATTTTTCTGTCTATAGCATGCAAAAAGAAAGCAGGAATGTCCGGCAGGAACCGAAAAGCGTCGGCGCACAGCTGCGCCCCGGCCCGTCTCTCCAGCATCCCTGACGATGTGTGGAAACTGGTGCGTGAATGTCTGAAAATTTCCGACGTGGCCGCGCTAGCCTTGGTCAACGGCCGGCTTAACCAGCTGGTCACGGGCGCCACAGGCTTCCGGCAGGGATTTCGGCAGCCCGAGCTTGACCTGAGCCAGCGACACCACCGGCAGCTCTTGGCCTTGTACCGTGGCAAGGCCAAGGTGTCAGGCCTGCGCCGCGTCTCGGCGAACAACAGCACGGCCCAGGAGCTACTACAAGGGCTTTGCATAGACGAGCTTACCGTGTGAGGTAGGAATCTCGTCGGGCTGCTACGTGCACCGGCGGCCGTCCGCAGCCTGCGTCTGGTGGATAACAAAAGAGAAAATGTTTTGCCGGCGGCGCTGGCTGCCTTGCGGGCGCCGCACGCGCTCCTGCAACTGGAAACATCGTTCTTTGTGAACGAAGCTAAAACGCGTGCTGTCCTGGCCAAGTGCCAATCACTGCAGAGCTTCAGCGTCCTCTCATCCCAGTCTCACTTTGGTCCGGACGACGATCAAGAAGAAAAAGTGCTCGCCAGCGAAGAAAAGTCCAAAACGTGGCAGAAGTTAAACGGTCGCCACTTCCAGTGCCTGGAAGGCCTCGCGGACCTCAGGCGGCTCGAGGTGCGTTACCGATTCATGGGCACCTTTGATTGGCTAAGCCAGCTGGAAACATTGCCCCTGGTCGAAGAACTAAAACTAGACCCAGTACGCGTCTGGCACTTAGAAATACTCGCGCGGCTGACAAACGTGGCAACAAAACTTAAAAAACTCGAGCTTGGTTGGAAGTCCGATATTACCCAGACGGGTCTTAACTGTCTGGCCAAATTTCGCAGTCTCTGTCACCTTGACCTTTGCGGCGACATTTTGGAAATGGACGAAGAAATCGATTTCCGATCGCTGTCGACCCTCCCGCTACAACATTTGGGGATCTCGTTCCGCGGAGATGAGGACACCAAATGTCTGCGAGATCTGCTAAGATGTGCATCACTAAGCAAAGTGCTGCGCAGGCTGTCGATCGACGACTGCAAGCTCACAGATGAGGACTTAGCCGGGCTGCCGGCCGGCCTGCATAGCCTGGCGCTCAGTGATTGTGCAATCAGCGAGCATGGTCTGGCCGGGCTGCCCGCCCATGAGGTTTGCCCCGAAAATCGGGAGGAGGGGGGGGGGGGGGGGAGGCGGGGCGGAAAAATCACCCAAATTCTCCCAGCCCCCCCCCCCCCGGGATGGGGGGGGGCGGGGAGAAAAAATTTATTCCATGATTTTTGGGCAAAGCCCGGGAGGGGGCAAATGGTGTCAGGGAAAAAAAATCACGACGAGCGAAAAAAAAAATGTCGTTTGGCCGCTGACCCGGCGATTTTGGCGCGCTAATCGTGCACAAGGGAATATTTGGAGTGAAAGTAATGTTATGTTACCGAACCTTGCGTGCATTGGGGCCGACCTGCTTACCAACCTATCTGCCTGCCAGCCTGTCTACCTACCAACCCACCGACCTTCCTATCGACTTACCTTGGCAAGCGCCCACCTCAGAATTTGAAAGGGAGATGGATAGGAAAAGACACATATTTTAGAGAACACTAATATTACGGCTGCTACTGTTAGTGCTGTTGCTGCTACAACCATTTTCTGCTGCAAGTAATAGCTGCAGCGGCAGTAACACCAGCAACAATAGAACAACAACAGCAGCACAAGTAGCAGCAGCAGTAGTACCAGCCGCAGCAGATATAGTGGCAGCAGCAGCAGCAGCACTAGGCAGCAGCACAGAAGCAACAGCAGCACCACCAGCAGCAGCTTGCAGTAGCAGCAGTAGCAGCAGCAGTAGTAGCAGTAGCAGTAGTAGTAGTAGTAGTAGTAGTAGTAGTAGTAGTAGTAGTAGTAGTATTAGTAGTAGTAGTAGTAGTATCAGTAGTAGTAGTAGTAGTAGTAGTAGTAGCCGCAGCAGATATAGCGGCAGCAGCACAGAAGCAACAGCAGCAGCAGCAACAGCTTGCAGTAGCAGCAGCAACAGCTTGCAGTAGCAGCAGCAGCAGCATAGCAAAAGCAGCACTAGTCTATCGAGTAGCTGTAGTAGTAGGAATAAGAATAAGAGCAGTACAAGCGTGATTAGGAGTAGGACTAGTATGAGAAGGTATAGGCATAGGACTTGTTGGCGTTGGAGTTGGAGTAGGAGTAAGAGTAGGAGCAGGAGTAAGAGTAGGAGCAGGAGTGGGTGTAGTAGTAGTAGTAGTAGTAGTAGTAGTAGTAGTAGTAGTAGTAGTAGTAGTAGTAGTAGTAGTAAAAGTAGTAGTAGTAGTAGTAGGCATCGGAGTAAGAGCAGGAGACAGATATGAGAGAGGAGGAAGAGGAGAAGACGAGTAAGTGAAGAGGAGCAGCTGCTGCTATTGCTGCCCTCCTACTACCACCTTTATTCATATTTTTTTTCTCCTCCTACTCCTGCTCCTCCAACTACTCCTACTGCTCCCGCTCTTCCTACTCCTCTCCTCTCTCTCTCTCTCGATCTCTCTTTTGCCTCCTCTTTCTATTCCTTTTCCTCCTCCTCTTACTCCTACTCGTACCCCTTCTCCTTCTCTTCCTAGTCCTCACTCTTCCACCTCATCCTATTCCTCCACCTCTTACTTCTCCTCTTTCCTTTTACCTATTCCTCCTTCTTCTTTTCTCTTCCTTTCACTCCTCGTCTTCCTACTTTCTCCTACTCTTCTTCAAGGATTCCTCTTCTTCCTCGTCCTCCTATTCCTCCACCTCTTTTCTACTCTTTCTTATTCATCCGAGGCTCCTACTTCTTCTTCCTACTCCTCGTCTTGTTACTTTCCTCCTCTTACTTCAACTTCCTAATCCTCGTCTTGTTACTTTCCTCCTCCTACTCCAACTACTATTTAACTAGCAGCCGCAGCAGTAGTTGCAGCAGCAGCAGCAGCAGCAGCAGAGTAACGCAGTAACACTAGCACAAGCAGCAGTAGCAGCTGTGGCAGCTGTGGAAGCAGGTGTAACTAAGCAGAAAGAGAGTAGGGAACGAGAATGAATCAATAAGGTAGAGATGAGTGGATTGAATTCGTTAGATCTTTCGTTTACTTTCATGGTAGGCACGTAGGTAGGAGAAGGTAGGTAAGACTGATAAGGGTAGGCTTTTTTTCCCTGGCAGGACAGTTGCGTGGGGCGGGGGGGGGGGGGGGGGGGTGGCGGGCGGGGAAATTTGTACCAGAACAAAACAAAAAAACTGTTTTCTGATGTCTGATTTCTGATTCCACTGCAACTTGGTGCACTTATAAAACAAACTTGATTATTCTAGGCAAGACAACTGCGGGCGGGGAAATTTGTACAGAAAAAAACAAAAACTTGAAACTGTTTTCTGATTTCTGATTTCTGATTCCACTGCGACTTCTTGCACTTGTAAAACAACCTTGGTTATTCTAGGCAAGACAACTAAACTTAATGCTAATGTCTTGAATTAACCGTGGTGATAACTAACTTACACGTAACGAGAAATAAACAAACATATCATGAATAAAATACATTAAACAAATAAATAAAGAAATAAAGAAAATGAAGAAAATGAAAAAAATAAAAATGGAAGAAACAAAGTAAACAAAATAAATCCATGAACATTTCCGTTTTGACATCGTATGCAGTGTCCATCTGCTAGCGATTGACTTACTACACAAGAAGAATGATAATAATAATAATAATAATAATAATAATAATAATAATAATAATAATAATAAAGTAAATAAATAAATAAATAAATAAATAAATAAATAAATAAATAAATAAATAAATAAATAAATAAATAAATAAATAATAATAGTGCTTCTCTGTCGGTGGCTGATACATTTCTGTACATGGCCTCCATCGTCTCACCCGCGAGGGGAGTACGAAGATTTGACGATAAGCTCTACTCACAACCCCCGCAAGGCAGCTCCTACACTTTTCCCGACAGACCAATACTTTCAAAGAAAACTTACTTTGAAAATACTGGCACCGGGAATCGAACTGGCGACTGGTCCCAGTTGGTATTGAACTCACTGGGCTATCGCGGTGAGGATTAAAATAATAATAATAATAATAATAATAATAATAATAATAATAATAATAATAATAGTGCTTCTCTGTCAATGGCTGATGCAAATCTGCACATGCGCCTCCATCGTCTCACCCGTGAGGGGAGTACGAAGAATTGACGATAGGCTCTAATGACACCCCCGCAAGGGCAGTTCCAACACTTCCAGACGGACCGGTATGTTCAATGAAAATACTGGTGGCACCGACGGGAATCGAACTGGCGACAGGGCCCAGATGGTAGAACTTGACCACTGGGCTATCACGGTGTCCAAATAATAATAATAATAATAATAATAATAATAATAATAATAATAATAATAATAATAATAATAATAATAATAATAATAATAATAATAGTGCTTCTCTGTCAATGGCTGATGCATTTCTGCACATGCGCCTCCATCGTCTCACCCGTGAGGGGAGTACGAAGAATTGACGATAAGCTCTAATGACACCCCCGCAAGGGCAGTTCCAACACTTCCAGACGGGCCGGTATGTTCAATGAAAATACTGGTCCAGAAATAGACCGGTATGTTCAATGAAAATACTGGTGGCACCGACGGGAATCGAACTGGCGACAGGGCCCAGATGGTAGAACTTGACCACTGGGCTATCACGGTGTCCAAATAATAATAATAATAATAATAATAATAATAATAATAATAATAATAATAATAATAATAATAATAATAATAATAATAATAATAATAATAATAATAGTGCTTCTCTGTCAATGGCTGATGCATTTCTGCACATGCGCCTCCATCGTCTCACCCGTGAGGGGAGTACGAAGAATTGACGATAGGCTCTAATGACATCCCCGCAAGGACAGTTCCAACACTTCCAGACGGACCGGTATGTTCAATGAAAACACTGGTCCAGACGGATCGGTATGTTCAATGAAAATACTGGTGGCACCGACGGGAATCGAACTGGCGACAGGGCCCAAATGGTAGAACTTGACCACTGGGCTATCACGGTGTCTATAATAATAATAATAATAATAATAATAATAATAATAATAATAATAATAATAATAGTGCTTCTCTGTCAATGGCTGATACAAATCTGCACATGCGCCTCCATCGTCTCACCCGTGGGGGGAGTACGAAGAATTGACGATAGGCTCTAATGACACCCCCGCACGGGCAGTTCCAACACTTCCAGACGGGCCGGTATGTTCAATGAAAATACTGGTGGCACCGACGACAGGGCCCAGATGGTAGAACTTGACCACTGGGCTATCACGGTGTCCAATAATAATAATAATAATAATGATAATAATAATAATAATAATAATAATAATAATAATAATAATAATAATAATAATAATAATAATAATAATAGTGCTTCTCTGTCAATGGCTGATGCATTTCTGCACATGCGCCTCCATCGTCTCACCCGTGAGGGGAGTACGAAGAATTGACGATAAGCTCTAATGACACCCCCGCAAGGGCGGTTCCAACACTTCCAGACGGGCCGGTATGTTCAATGAAAATACTGGTCCAGAGATAGACCGGTATGTTCAATGAAAATACTGGTGGCACCGACGGGAATCGAACTGGCGACAGAGCCCAGATGGTAGAACTTGACCACTGGGCTATCACGGTGTCCAAAATAATAATAATAATAATAATAATAATAATAATAATAATAATAATAATAATAATAATAATAATAATAATAATAATAATAATAATAATAATAATAATAATAATAATAATAATAATAATAATAATAATAATAATAATAATAATAATAATAATAATAATAATAATAATAATAATAATAATAATAATAATAATAATAATAATAATAATAATAATAATAATAATAATAATAATAATAATAATAATAATAATAATAATAATAATAATAATAATAATAATTTCCGTAACCATCAATAAGAAGGCATGCTTGCAATCATTGACTGATAAGTCTTTAGTGAATCATCACCATGAGCATATTGATATATCATCGTAACTGTCCATGTAGTCGTCGCTGTTGCCTCCTTTGTTGGATTGTCGTACATAATAGTTATTCTTCTTGTACCTCTTTGATCTTGGACTGCCGCAGGTATTCAAGAATCCTCTCGTTGTTGCTAACACCTTGAGGTAAGCCTTGGGTATGATCTTTGAGCTTAACTCCAATTAGCTGCTTCAGAATAGGGTTGACCTGCACACAGATGACAGTGTGATTGTGGTGCGCTATTCAGTGTTACATGGCCCGCCCCTTTTCAAGATATGTTTTCACCACTGTTGTTTCACTAAGCTGTGTGCATTTTGGGTTTGTTTTATTGATGCTACCCGGGTGTAGTGAAATCAGAAATCAGAAAACAGTTTCAAGTTTTTGTTTTTTTCTGTACAAATTTCCCCGCCCGCAGTTGTCTTGCCTAGAATAATCAAGTTTGTTTTATAAGTGCACCAAGTTGCAGTGGAATTAGAAATCAGACATCAGAAAACAGTTTTTTTGTTTTGTTCTGGTACAAATTTCCCCGCCCGCCAACCCCCCCCCCCCCCCCCCTGTATGCATCTACCCCCGGATAGCTGGTAAAAAATACCTTTTCCTGGTGACAGGTGCACCAGCTTGTTTTTCAGTATTATTTGTCCGGATTGGACCTGATGCTCTATTTCTTCTCGGTGTTACACACAGTTAACCCGAGTAAGCTTACTCAGCTCATACAACAATGCTCGACGTTTAGCTCAGTGAAGTCCAAGAACTTCCTCGAGACACACGTGTTCGAAAATACGGTTCAAAGCGTTGCTCCGTCAGCACTGTTTCAAGAAGTGATCAGTGCATGCTCAAACATGGACTCGCTCACGGAGGCACATACGGCACAGGCAGGCGGTGTACCTGTTGGCGCACAAGCCACGTACACAAACAGAGTTGCCGGTTGGAAGAGACAGAGAGAGCCAGACTTGAAGACCGCATGTTGGAGGTTGTTCGCGGGCTTGCAGTGTAAGGCACAGATGGAGAACAGAGACTGCTCTTTCAATCATGATAGGCAGAACCCAACAGCAAGTGCAAATTTTCTGAGCAGGACGGAAGGCAAGGAACCGGGCCTTTTCAATATGCTTCAGATTGCCGCTGTGAACGAAGGTTGGTATGCCAATATGTGTGATGATGAGGAGTTACGAGAGGCAATCATTACCTACATGAAGAGGATGAAGGAGAAGAAGGAGGAAAGGGAGAGACAAAAGAACTTAAAGGCCTCTCAAAGAGGACGAGAAGGAGGAGCAGGAGCAGGAGGACGAGGAGGAGGAGGAGGAGGACGAGGACGAGGAACATGGAGAGGAGCCTCGAGGTGGCAGGGAACCCCTCAGAGAGGAAGAGGAGGAGGTCGGGGATATACCCCTTATGGAGGGAGAGCTGTTCGAGCTCCAGCCCCCCCACCCAGAGGAGGAGGAGGCTCGTGGGCAAGCTCCAACCCAAATTTCGGTCGAGCTCAGGCCTACAACACTGCCTCGGAGACCGATACGTCATCCTACCCGGACACTACTCAAGGTAATCGTTTCGAGGTGGTGGAATGACTGGAGGGGGAAGAAGAGAGGAAGGAGAAGACTGTGAAGTTTAACCCTAAAGTCACAGTGCTTTCTAATGCTGTTGTGCAGACTGGGCCAACGCTTCCTCTATGTGAAAACAAAGATGTGGGTACACAGAGACTGCAGCCCCAAGGTAGTCTCATACCCGTTCATACAGCACGGTTACCAATGATAACTGATGCAAATAGGAAGGCGAGACTTGCGATGGAGGCGAGGAGGCCAATGGCAGACGTATCGCCTCGGCCAAGCAAACAACCACGAACAGACTCAATGTCTACGGTCGCGGCGGGTGGCGAGCAAAAAGACAATGTGTGTACTCAAGTACCACAAGACAATGTCGCTCAAATAGTAAACGCACCAGTACCGCAGAATAATAAAAATGTTAATGAGGTGAAGCAGGAGGAGAAGAAGGAGGAGTTGAAAAACTTAGAGACAAGACTCCAAAATTTGGAACGTAAAGTTCTTGTTCTCGCAGCCAATATACACAGGCCCGATGCTCTGTGTTATACGGAACTTTATTGTGAAACATTGAAGACAATATTAAAAGTTGGTAATGATACGATGGCGAATATTAATATTGTCGGCAGGAAGTTTTTAAATCGATACCGGGACTGGGTGGACGGAAATATGAAAAAGTCAACGGGCACTCTCAAAGGAGTGAGCAGCCGGACGGATATCACGGGAATCATCACACTGACCTTTAAATTGAAATCCGCACGAGTATACCGTATGGACCTCTATGTCGTCCCGGTTACCACGGGTCAATATTACTATCGTACGACCAATTGGCTACGATGGGGGCTGTGATTGATTGCGCCGCACGGCGAGTGATATATGGAGTAAAAAGAGGAGAAGAGAACGATATTGATCCCTTCAACGCTACTGACTCTTATGAGGCTTATGAGCTGAGTCTAGCGACGGATCACAAAAAGATTGCCATCGCACATGAGGCACTTGAGGTGTACGTTCAACCCCATGTCGTAAGACCGGATGAACTGTCCTGGACCGACAATTGGGAATCCCAAGTGTGCACTGTCACAGTTCCGACATGCCATTGGGACAAAAAGTCTATTGATGACTTAATCGAGAAGCGAAAGGAGGAGATTATATGTGTCGCACAAAGAAGCCCGTCGTTGGCGAGATTCGCGGAAGGAGTAGGAACAGATGTCCATATTACTAACGGATACTGTTTCCATGCGAAAGTAGGAGAAGACAAAAGGGAGGAGTTTGTACCAAGGAGAACGGGGCGAATCCCGGATACTCCACCAGAAACTATTAAAAGTTTTATTACTGATTTCTGGGGTGACGAGCCCACGTGGCCGCGTTCACTGTCTGAAGTGAAGAAATGCTTACGGACTTTATTCGAAAATAATAAGCAGTATACTATTATCCTGCCATATAATGAGAAGGCGATATGGGCGCAGGAAATAAGGGACCGGCTTATTGATCATCCTATACCGGTACCCTCTCGCAAGCAACAGCTAGTGGTGGCTTGTCGTATGGGAACTCGTGAGCAGAGCAGTGCATACAAGCGGAAGCTCAGAGACCTCGACAAGTTGAAATTGATACCGCAAGCATTCACATGCTTTGATGGTTTTTACACCCGTAAAGCTCCTTTGCAATACGCGAGACTCATTGACATGCTGGTGGAGCTCGGTAAAGATGATGAGCCGGACACGGTCACGTATGAAAAAACGGGCCTAGATGATGTCTCGGAAGAGGACTTAGGCTTGGAGGAGGACAGAGAACCCCTAGCAGCATAAGCAGATGTCTGATGAAGATTTTCAAGAGGCGGCGCGGAAAATATTGGAAGAAGGAGTAGGCACGGAGAAGGAGAAGGAGCTTTTAAAAGCCAAATTAGAGGCGAACAAGGAAATTTTTGACCCTCAACATGCAGGTGGTGTCAAGCCTGAAGATTTCACTGCGGTTATTTACAAAATACCGGGTGCGGAGCCGTCACCGGCACCACGAAGGGCGAATTTGAGTATACATGAGGCGAAGATAGCGGAGGAGCTAGCAAGACAGCTGCTCAATGAGGACTTTATTGAGAGATCAACATCCTCAATAGTCTCACAACCGAGAATAGTGCCGAAGCCAGGAGGAGAATGGCGCCTGACAGTTAACTATGCTCGTGTTAACAAGGTGCTGGAGGAAGAGAGAAATCCTCTCCCGACATTAGAAGAAGGAAGGAGAGTACTGCGGAATGCAAAATTATATTCGGTCATTGACCTTAAGAATGGCTTCTGGCAGATACCACTGGAGGAAAAGTCCAGATGGCTGACGGCGTTTGTGGTGGGTATGGAAATATACCAATGGAAAGTGCTTCCGATGGGCCTCAAGCAAGCCCCAGGACTTTTCCAGAAGGCGATGCAGAAGATGTTGAGCAGTCAGTACGATGATTTGTCTGACGGTGGCTTTATGAGAAGGCAGGGACAGAAGGCGGGAGAATATGCATTTTGCTATATCGATGACATTATCGTATACTCTAACACAATGGAGGAGCATATCGATCATTTGTCCGATATATTCAGGCGCATCGGAGCTTTTGGCCTGAAGTGCAATCTAAAGAAGTGTCAACTTGCCAAGACGAGTGTGACATACTTAGGGTACGAGATCTCCCATAATCGAGTCTCGATATCCAAAGAGAAGAGGGAGGAGATTATGAATCGACCGATACCGAAGAACCGCACTGAATTGCACTCATTCCTTGCGATGGCGCAATACTATAGCCAGTTTATACCCGATTGGGGTGCAACACGGGCTAAAGTGGAGAAAATGATAGATTTTGGAGACTTTGAGAAGTGGGACGAAGAGGCTTTGCAAGCGTTTCATGCGCTCAAAGATCTCATTTACAAAGACCCGAAAGACGGAGGACTGGTGTTAACGATGCCCGACTTTACGAAACAATTCGTAGTCGATACAGACGCATCTAAGTTTGCGATTGGGGCTGTATTACAACAAGAGGATGAGGAGAAGAAATTACGCCCAATCATGTTTATTAGTAGGAAGTTGTGTGCGGCGGAGAGAAACTATTGCACAAGGCAAAGAGAGGCGTTGGCGGTAGTATGGGCCCTCAAGAGGCTCAGAGAGTATTTGTGGGGAGGACCTCAATTTACTGTCAGAACTGATCATCATAACCTGTTATGGTTGATGAATCATGAACAGACGGGACGGCTGGCGCGGTGGCAAGCGTTCTTGTCTTGTTTCGATTTTACAATGGTCCATCTACCGGGAAAGCGAAATGTGGTCGCTGATGGCCTCTCTAGGCTAGAGTTTAACTCAGAAGTATCGGCGTTGGTGTCCACGGTGGAGATGGAAGACTTGTCCACTGACAAGGTGTATGAGGTCAGCCACATTGAGGCGATGGAGATGGCGAGTGGAGTCCGATATGACCGCACAGGTCTACGGTACAGTCCACAAGGCCCGGATCACGGGATATGTTGTGAGCTACATACCCAGGAGGACGCTGAGTGGTCCTATGAGGTATATGAGAATGCGAAGGCGAACATAAGAGAGGAAGAGGAGACGCAGGAAGTTTATGCGGAGCCTCCTCAAGAGCGGAGAAGTGACCTAGACGATGACCCGGAAAGAATCGGGGTACGGCTAGAAGATGGTACTATCCATATAGCCTCGCCTACCGCATGGAGGCAACAACAGGCTCAAGATCCGGAGTTTAAAGAACTGATACAGTTATATCAGAACCCGGATGAGCTACGGATGACGAAAGCGATCAAAGATCAGATGAAGGAGATGGGATGGAGAGATGGTCTACTGTGGTACAAGGGCCTTCACGGTCGCTATGCGTCACAGCCGGACAAATGGACCCTTTGGGTACCGGAGAGTCTGAGACGATTTATATTTGTCGCAGCCCACAATTGCCCACTTTTGGCGCATCCGGGTCGACAACGAACTCATATGTTCGTAGCGAGGCGATTCTGGTGGAAGAAGATGAAGGAGGAGATAGATCAGGCGGTGGATGCATGCATCCCGTGCAAGATAAACAAAACACCACTGAAGGAAAATTTCGGCCTGATTGGCGAATTTCCTCTTCATGCGGGGATGTTTGAGTTTATACACATTGATCATGTGGGACCTTTCCCAGAATCGAAGGATGGTTACAAATACCTCCTTACGGCTATTGACAGAGCCACCAACTATGTGCGGATCATCCCTGTCAAAGAAGTTACAGGCAAGACGACGACCGAGGCGCTGATCGATAGGATCATCTCACAGATCGGAGTACCAAGAAAGATATGTTCTGATCGAGGCTCGGACTTTAATAACGAGGTCATCGACAAGCTATCTAAGTATTACGGGATGAAATGGCAATATGTTACTGCCTATAACCCGCGAGCAAATGGGAAAATCGAGCGGGTACACAGACCCCTCAAAGCCTCGCTAAAGATGTATTGCACGAAGAAGGAGAATCAAAGAGCATGGGTCGAGGCAGCACCATCATTTGCGTTTGCAATGAACTGTCTACCCTCTACGGCGTTAGGAGGCTCGAAGAGCTCAATCTCGCCATATCAGTTAGTATATGGGCGTGAGCCTGATATCCCGACTTCGCTCCTTCACCCAAAAGACACTTGGGCGGATGCGGATGAGTTGTTTGGGATGAGACTTAGAGTGAAGATGGAGGCGGAACAAATAGTCAGGGCGCATAGAGAGGCGGAGCGCCGAAAGACTGATGCTGAAGGGGTGCGACAAGCGCACTTGGATCAGATCAAGTTCCAGGTCGGGGATATTGTACTAGTGTACCATCCTCAAGTCCCGAAGGGAGTCAGCTCTAAGCTGTTCACTCACTGGAAAGGACCTTATCAGATTATGGAACAGACGGGACCTCTGAACTACAAGATCAGGGGTAGAGGGAAGGTGCAAATTGTGAATGTAAGAAGGCTGATTAAGTATGATCCCTTCTTACTGGAAGATGAATCCGTTGAGGAGGCGTTAAAACGGATGAAGGATGATTTCAAAGAGGTGCCGCCCATCCACAAGGAGGCTGGCATAGACCAAGACGATGCTTATCGGGCACCGATAGCTGAGAAGGAGGAGAGTGAGGTGGACAGCAAGGAGAAGACTGACCGCATAAGCGCGGTGGGGACTCAGTCCAAGTCTCCGCGAGAGCATAGCGGAAAGAAGGAGAAGATCACAGAGGCGCAGCTAAGGAGAGCGCGGAATGATCTTATCAACGACCAACCGAGGAAGGCGATGAGGTCGATGAGATCAAAGGACGTCCACCAGGAGGAGGAGGGGACGGACACTGACCCAAACGCGGGCAACGTTGAGATTGTCCATGAGCGATGGAAGGAAGGCGATGCGATAGCAACCATCGCATGGGTGAAAAATGTTTTCTATCTGATGAGACCAGCGGAACAACATGTCGCTGATGACACTCTCTCAGACTTATACTTGATGCGGGTCGTGGCGGTCCCACGACAGATGCGTGTCACACGGACACTCAAAATATCATCAGCCGCAAAGATAGTACAACCGATACTCCAGTTCTGGAGAAGTATGGACCCGGTTGAGGATCCAAAGGCAAGACATTATCTGCCAGTATATAAAGACGCAAAAAGTCTCGAGACATGGGATGATACAATGACTCCCAAAGACAAGGATTACACTGCGTGGACCATTCAGACACTGCCAAGAGGAGTGCTTGCTGTCCCTTTTGAATTATCGTTGGGCGGAATCCCTAATAAGATCTGGGACATTCTCGAACAGTCAAAGTTCGATCTGACTTTTGTTGGTGGTCCTCCACCAGGCAAAGAAATCCGCGTCAGACGACGAAGGCAGTGACAAAGAAACTATTTTTCTTTATGCGTCTCAAATAAACTGATTGATTGCCCACGGCGTATCATGATTTGATCATGCATCATCAGTTATCAATATGAATATTAAAAAGACTCAGTGATATAACTTGGCATTTGATCGCAACATACGAGTGCGAAAGGTCGGTCGACGATGATACTACACCGTATGCGGGGATCGCTAGTGTATTGAGCGATGGTGTTCCCGGGTATGACCCTTTCCAAGTCCTGGGATGATGTTCTCGAAAATGAAATGTTCTCTGAAACTTTCATTAAATTATTTTTTACGATAGATTATATACTGTCGTACCTGAGCACGGTCAATCTCTACTTGTGTCGGTATATCGCAGGGTCGGGTATATACACCTCGACTTCGGATATAGCTATTAGGACTGGCCCCCTAATACTATATCATAGGATATCCGCCTTATACAAGGGTATGTCATTGAAAAAGACAATGTACTTACGATCTCCCTGTGAATAATAATAATAATAATGATAATGATAAGAAGAAGAAGGAGATCAAAGGGGGAATCGTACTACAGCACCACGTTGCTTGTATTTTTTTTATTAATAGTACGTTTGTTCTTGACATACTGCCGAAAAAAAAAAGGAGGTTGAGGGGAAGGAGTTCAAAAATCTACAAGAAAGGCTAGAGAATCCGCTTTGACGTGCCGTATGAGGATATATTTATCGTCTTTTAGCGTCTATCCGTGGGTCGATGCGCTGTGTGGCATGACTCCATAGCGCATACTATTTGCAGAAAGAAATCAGAAGGTGTATGACGAAAATGCTATTTCCGTCATAAAATCGGGAGGGGGTACTGTAGGCATCACCCCCCGGATAGCCGGTAAAAATACCTTTTCCTGGTGACAGGTGCACCAGCTTGTTTTTCAGTATTATTTGTCCGGATTGGACCTGATGCCATTTTAT
Source organism: Paulinella micropora (assembly GCA_019918135.1). Taxonomy (NCBI): domain Eukaryota; phylum Cercozoa; class Imbricatea; order Euglyphida; family Paulinellidae; genus Paulinella; species Paulinella micropora. The sequence continues at coordinate 6,637 of WBZZ01002674.1, read as the reverse complement.
TCCTAGTCTGTTGCCGTTTTCCTTTTTGGCTTCACTGAGCTAATACAACGAGACATCATTCTCATTCTTGAGGACTGTGTTTGGTTGTATTACCGACTTTTTACGAGCTATCGTTGGGGGCATTTCACCCCCCCCCCCCCCCCCGCCCCACGCGGTGTCAACAAATTTGAGCCCAACGCAAAAAAATTTTTGCGAAGGGTGCGGTGGCGGGTGGCACGTGGAACTTCCCGCTAACAGCCAAATGTGCACGACCAGCTCCCCAAAATCACCGGGTTAGCGGCCCAAACCTCCCCTACAGCTGTCCTGCCAGGGGAAAAAAAGCCTACCCTTATCAGTCTTACCTACCTTCTCCTACCTACGTGCCTACCATGAAAGTAAACGAAAGATCTAACGAATTCAATCCACTCATCTCTACCTTATTGATTCATTCTCGTTCCCTACTCTCTTTCTGCTTAGTTACACCTGCTTCCACAGCTGCCACAGCTGCTACTGCTGCTTGTGCTAGTGTTACTGCTGTTACTCTGCTGCTGCTGCTGCTGCAACTACTGCTGCGGCTGCTAGTTAAATAGTAGTTGGAGTAGGAGGAGGAAAGTAACAAGACGAGGATTAGGAAGTTGAAGTAAGAGGAGGAAAGTAGCAAGACGAGGAGTAGGAAGAAGAAGTAGGAGCCTCGGATGAATAGGAAAGAGTAGAAAAGAAGTGGAGGAATAGGAGGACGAGGAAGAAGAGGAATCCTTGAAGAAGAGTAGGAAGACGAGGAGTGAAAGGAAGAGAAAAGAAGAAGGAGGAATAGGTAAAAGGAAAGAGGAGAAGTAAGAGGTGGAGGAATAGGATGAGGAGGAAGAGTGAGGACTAGGAAGAGAAGGAGAAGGGGTACGAGTAGAGTAAGAGGAGGAGGAAAAGGAATAGAAAGAGGAGGCAAAAGAGAGATCGAGAGAGAGAGAGAGAGAGAGAGAGGAGAGGAGAGGAGTAGGAAGAGCGGGAGCAGTAGGAGTAGTTGGAGGAGCAGGAGTAGGAGGAGAAAAAAAATATGAATAAAGGTGGTAGTAGGAGGGCAGCAATAGCAGCAGCTGCTCCTCTTCACTTACTCGTCTTCTCCTCTTCCTCCTCTCTCATATCTGTCTCCTGCTCTTACTCCGATGCCTACTACTACTACTACTACTACTTTTACTACTACTACTACTACTACTACTACTACTACTACTACTACTACTACTACTACTACTACTACTACTACTACTACTACACCTACTCCTGCTCCTACTCTTACTCCTGCTCCTACTCTTACTCCTACTCCAACTCCAACGCCAACAAGTCCTATGCCTGTACCTTCTCATACTAGTCCTACTCCTAATCACGCTTGCACTGCTCTTATTCTTATTCCTACTACTACAGCTACTCGATAGACTAGTGCTGCTTTTGCTATGCTGCTGCTGCTGCTACTGCAAGCTGTTGCTGCTGCTACTGCAAGCTGTTGCTGCTGCTGCTGTTGCTTCTGTGCTGCTGCCGCTATATCTGCTGCGGCTACTACTACTACTACTACTACTACTACTGATACTACTACTACTACTACTAATACTACTACTACTACTACTACTACTACTACTACTACTACTACTGCTACTGCTACTACTGCTGCTGCTGCTACTGCTGCTACTGCAAGCTGCTGCTGGTGGTGCTGCTGTTGCTTCTGTGCTGCTGCCTAGTGCTGCTGCTGCTGCTGCCACTATATCTGCTGCGGCTGGTACTACTGCTGCTGCTACTTGTGCTGCTGTTGTTGTTCTATTGTTGCTGGTGTTACTGCCGCTGCAGCTATTACTTGCAGCAGAAAATGGTTGTAGCAGCAACAGCACTAACAGTAGCAGCCGTAATATTAGTGTTCTCTAAAATATGTGTCCTTTCCTATCCATCTCCCTTTCAAATTCTGAGGTGGGCGCTTGCCAAGGTAAGTCGATAGGAAGGTCGGTGGGTTGGTAGGTAGACAGGCTGGCAGGCAGATAGGTTGGTAAGCAGGTCGGCCCCAATGCACGCAAGGTTCGGTAACATAACATTACTTTCACTCCAAATATTCCCTTGTGCACGATTAGCGCGCCAAAATCGCCGGGTCAGCGGCCAAACGACATTTTTTTTTTTCGCTCGTCGTGATTTTTTTTCCCTGACACCATTTGCCCCCTCCCGGGCTTTGCCCAAAAATCATGGAATAAATTTTTTCTCCCCGCCCCCCCCCCCCCATCCCGGGGGGGGGGCTGGGAGAATTTGGGTGATTTTTCCGCCCCGCCTCCCCCCCCCCCCCCCTCCTCCCGATTTTCGGGGCAAACCTCATGGGCGGGCAGCCCGGCCAGACCATGCTCGCTGATTGCACAATCACTGAGCGCCAGGCTATGCAGGCCGGCCGGCAGCCCGGCTAAGTCCTCATCTGTGAGCTTGCAGTCGTCGATCGACAGCCTGCGCAGCACTTTGCTTAGTGATGCACATCTTAGCAGATCTCGCAGACATTTGGTGTCCTCATCTCCGCGGAACGAGATCCCCAAATGTTGTAGCGGGAGGGTCGACAGCGATCGGAAATCGATTTCTTCGTCCATTTCCAAAATGTCGCCGCAAAGGTCAAGGTGACAGAGACTGCGAAATTTGGCCAGACAGTTAAGACCCGTCTGGGTAATATCGGACTTCCAACCAAGCTCGAGTTTTTTAAGTTTTGTTGCCACGTTTGTCAGCCGCGCGAGTATTTCTAAGTGCCAGACGCGTACTGGGTCTAGTTTTAGTTCTTCGACCAGGGGCAATGTTTCCAGCTGGCTTAGCCAATCAAAGGTGCCCATGAATCGGTAACGCACCTCGAGCCGCCTGAGGTCAGCGAGGCCTTCCAGGCACTGGAAGTGGCGACCGTTTAACTTCTGCCACGTTTTGGACTTTTCTTCGCTGGCGAGCACTTTTTCTTCTTGATCGTCGTCCGGACCAAAGTGAGACTGGGATGAGAGGACGCTGAAGCTCTGCAGTGATTGGCACTTGGCCAGGACAGCACGCGTTTTAGCTTCGTTCACAAAGAACGATGTTTCCAGTTGCAGGAGCGCGTGCGGCGCCCGCAAGGCAGCCAGCGCCGCCGGCAAAACATTTTCTCTTTTGTTATCCACCAGACGCAGGCTGCGGACGGCCGCCGGTGCACGTAGCAGCCCGACGAGATTCCTACCTCACACGGTAAGCTCGTCTATGCAAAGCCCTTGTAGTAGCTCCTGGGCCGTGCTGTTGTTCGCCGAGACGCGGCGCAGGCCTGACACCTTGGCCTTGCCACGGTACAAGGCCAAGAGCTGCCGGTGGTGTCGCTGGCTCAGGTCAAGCTCGGGCTGCCGAAATCCCTGCCGGAAGCCTGTGGCGCCCGTGACCAGCTGGTTAAGCCGGCCGTTGACCAAGGCTAGCGCGGCCACGTCGGAAATTTTCAGACATTCACGCACCAGTTTCCACACATCGTCAGGGATGCTGGAGAGACGGGCCGGGGCGCAGCTGTGCGCCGACGCTTTTCGGTTCCTGCCGGACATTCCTGCTTTCTTTTTGCATGCTATAGACAGAAAAATTAGTTTGTGGAGTTTTACAAAAAAATAATGGAAGAAAAAAGACCAGAAAATTTTAATAAAAAAAAGAAAAGATAGCTGATTTTTCGGCCGGGTCAAGAGAGGGAGAAAAAAAAAACCGCCAACTTCGGCAAACCTTCGCGAAACTTTCTTTCACTGCAAATTTCGGCCAACCTTCGCGAAACTTTCTTTTCACCGCCAAAATTCGGCCACTGACTGAATTTTTTTTCTTTTTTTTTTTTCTTTTTTTAGCACTTCAGCAATCCTGCTAAATTTGATGTAAAAATTTTGGGGAAAAGTTGGCGGGCGGGGAAAATTACAAAAAATTATAAATTTTCCCCGCCCGCCAATCTTTCCCGAAATTTTTGCGATCACAAATCTAGCTAATTTCTCTGAACCATTGTCTGTGTTGTGTCCCAGCTGGTGATGACGAGCAAGTTTTTACCTAAACTCCGTCACCGAGAAGATGCGATCCGCCTGCTCTGCGAAACAGTTTCTCAGCGATTTAAGAACTACTTGAAAGGATTTCTGGACAAAGAAAAGCAGCCTCACCTGATTTGTTTCGCCGCGGCGGGCACGGGCAAGAGTCGTCTGGCGCAGGAGGCCTTGCCCTTGCTGCAGAAGCATGTCGAGCACCGAGAGCTGCGCGCGCTGCTGCGGAACTCCACTGTTTCTGTCCACGTCACCTTCAACGGGGACACCAAATTCAATCAGTGGGATCGGGAGAGCGGTGCTGAAGCCGCACTTTCGGTTCGAACACTAGCATCCTACTTCGGTGTCCAAATCACGTCGCTGCATTTCTTGCGGACAATCGAGCTGCGCACTGCACTTGACTGTATCCTTCTGGACTTCCGCCGCCGGCGTAGCTTGGCTCAAGACTCACCGGTAGCGTTCTACCTGGCCGTCGATGACATGGGTCAGACCCTCTTGCCCGCGGATAATGCCAAAGTTGCGCGATCCTTCCTGAAGGATATCTCCAATGCAGCCGGGAGCTGGCTGCTTGGACCGCCATGATCGGTGTTTCCGATCACATTGATGACAGGCACGACTGCGCAGGCGATTACCAGCATTCTGTCGACTGAGAGCAGCCACCCCTATGTGTCGCTTCCTGTTCCTCTCCTGTCGTTCAACGAGAGCGATGCCATGCTGCGTGAGCTTGGCTTGGAGGAGTGGGCAAATGATGGCCAGGGGCAGCAACTGTTGGCGGACATCGGAGGCCTCCCTCGGCTGCTTGAAATTCTTTTCTCCAGTCTTCAGACACTGGTGGAAATGGGACAACTGCCAACAAATGCGTCGTGGGCAACCGTTCAGCATGCGCTCATGACGTTTGTCAAGCAGCGAACTGGGCACGTCGAGGAGGAAGTTGTGCACGCCATTGTGAGAGCGGCACTCACCCGCGAAACCGTGACGAATGAGGACGTCGCTCACGGACAACAAACATGGGGCGACTTGGAGAGTTCTGCTCCACAACTCTCCAAGTCGCCCCATGTTTGTTGTCCGTGAGCGACGTCCTCATTCGTCACGGTTTCGCGGGTGAGTGCCGCTCTCACAATGGCGTGCACAACTTCCTCCTCGACGTGCCCAGTTCGCTGCTTTCTGCGAGAGCAGAAGCAAGGAGGCATGGTTGTGGAGGTGCCGTACCTGATCATTGAGGGAAAAGTGCGAAACCTCAGAAAGCGGCGACTGCCTGACGTTGTCGAGGCCTTGTTTCGCGTGCCCGAGCCGCGCTTTTGGGAGTGGCAGACTTGGGAAAGTTCAACGCCCTCTTCGACGGAGCGACAGCATGGTTGTTGGCCCAGCGCGAAGGAAAGGGCTCACAGACCGTATCGGTTGCTCGCTTCTACCGCGGCGCGCTGGTCGACCCAGCCATTGCCGACTGGGAGTTTGGCCTCAGTCCCAGGGTCGAGTTCCAGACTTGTGAGAAGCGCTTCCCCGAGACGAGCACCAGGCCGAGCCACCAAGGGAAGGAATTTTCCTGGCGAGCTGGTGAGGTCTCGGTTATGAATGCGGACGGAGCCAAAGCCGCTCCGAGCACATCTTCTTCCCAGGATGAAGACGTTTTGCAGGTTATCCATCATACATCGAAGATGAAGAGGATAAGGAGAAGTGAGGAAGATGAAAAGGAGGGGAGAGGAGGAGGAGGAAGAGGAGAATGAAGAAGTTTTGCAGGTTATCCATCGTGCATCGAAGATGAAGAGGATAAGGAGAAGTGAGGAAGCCGACCACTTCATGGCTGCGCCGCTGGTAAACTCGTTTGAGGTGCTTGTTCGCTTCGGCCAGGAAAAGTGGAGTCGGGACGTGGGCGCGCGCCCAAGTGTCGCCCAAGAGCGCATCATAAAAGAGGCATTGAGTTGGTTCTCGCATATTGTTCACGCACTTACACTGCTCAACAGATCTTGGCCGCGGCCGAGCGTCTCGGCCCGGGGCACCGCAGCATGGTGGCGTTCTTCACCAACGTCGATGTTCCTCTCGCTCCGGTGCCATTTTGCGCTATTGTCGGCGTTGAGCAGATGCGGGACTTCTACAGCAGACCTTTGCTGCCCGCGCGTTTCTAGGTGGGCAGTCGCGGCGGAAGGGAAGCACCTAAGGCGCTCCCATTCGAGTGGTTTGGGTTTGTTAGCGGCGCAAAATTTAACAATATTAACTTTTGTAAGGGCAGGGCCGGCCCTGACAAAGTTAATATTGTTAATCTAAGGTCTCGGTGAGTGTTACAAGTCTCCTTCCCAACACCTACCAAAGTGATATCACTTATTTCATTAATGAAGAAAAATACTAAAAGAAACAATAATCAACGTACATTGTGCCTGATGCGCGAGAAGTCTACTGTTGCGCTGAGCCGAACCATCCCGTATAGAAAGCGTAATCACTCGAGTGACTGCATGTGAGATGGCCAAGCCTGGCGAATATTTATTTTGATTTGGCAAATAACCTTTGGCGGAAGTGATACAGCCGAGGACATGCAAGTGGCAAAGTCAACCATCAAATTTGAATGAACCCTTAACGTAATTTCAGTTTACTCGACTGTGGAAAAAACCAGCAGATGCAAATGTGGCGAATGGTTTGTGCACAGCCCA